>CM067316.1:52575205-52730205 GCA_034231615.1 Meghimatium bilineatum
TTGTCATACGCTAATTATTTCTGTATATGTTCAGTTAGTCACAACAGGCAAAATTGTTTCGTTTTCGAGCTGAACAGTTCTTGTCACCTTAGACGGCTGTACGTGTGCCCTATGGGTACTGAACCTTTTCTCTCTGTGAACATGCTTCTGGTATAGGAAAAACTTAAAAACGAACATAGTCATTATCACTATCTGAAAGACGCGCTCATAATTTTTCCGGTATTTGGTAAGAGACAGGGACACTGTGACAACGGGCAATTATCAATGGCGTACAAACGAGAGAGAGAGAGAGAGAGAGAGAGAGAGAGAGAGAGAGAGGAAGATTATAAACTTCCGGACAGCATAACTTCACTGCACGGACAAATTTGTTCCTAACAATCGAACTGATAGTCAATACCAAAAAATGGATATACGTGAACGCCTGTATTTTGCAAACATGACACATGTTGATGATTACAGTACTTGTTTGTTTCTGTAGGAACGAAAGCGACCTTCTCTTGTTTGAACCGTATCCAATATAAATGTTTTGACACAGATAATAAATATGTCAAATTACATGGTCTCTGTAGTTGTATTCTACCACTAGTCAAAATGTGTATATTCTTTCTTCTACTACTATTCAAAGTGTGTATATTCTTTCTTCTACCACTAGTCAGTATTACTATTCTTTCCTCTACCACTTGTCAAAGTGTTAATATTCTTTCTTCTACTACTAGTCAAAGTGTTAATATTATTTTTTCTACCACTAATCAAAGTGTTAATATTCTTTCTTCTACTATTAGTCAAAGTGTTTATATTCTTTCTTCTACTACTAGTCAAAGTGTTAATATTCTTTTTTCTACCACTAATCAAAGTGTTAATATTCTTTCTTCTACTATTAGTCAAAGTGTTAATATTCTTTCTTCTACTACTAGTCAAAGTTGTGTTTGTTTTGCGTTCGCTCCATTGTAACCATCACGGATATCCGTGCGATTTCCGCCGGGAGCGTGATTACGTTGTGCCACCGTTATGCGCCTTGTAGGCCTAGCACATCCGATTTCGGCATGCCTTGACAATTCGGGTGGGCTACCCTTAGCCTGTGACAGCCTCTATATCTGTCTCCAGGCACGCGTGGTGGTGACTCTTCGCCCAGACGATTTTTGCTCTCGTCTGACTCGTGCGAGGTGTTCCACTGTCTATGAACTCGCCTCGTGTAATTGGACGTGCTGTGCCTGTGCCCATTGGGTACTGAACCGTTTCTCATCCGTGAGCCTGGTTCCTTAAGGAGAAGAACTCAACAGAGGAGTTGGACCCTGGCTCTTTCGCCCTTTTAGCCGAGGTGTCATTCACTGACATCGTGTACCCCTTGTCCGAGTTCGAGTCTCACACCACGTGTTCGAGAGCAAGGCGTTCTCGAGCTGAGCGTCCTTGTCCCAATAGCGCCTGAGCCCATCAGGTACTGACCCCTTTTTCTCTTCAATTGTATTTCCGGTGTAGGAAAACCTGAGAGTAGAGTTGGGCCAGGGCTAAATCGTTGTCCCTTTCTTGCCTAAGCCCATCGGGAACAGAACCCTTTCGACATTAGAGTTGGATTAGGTCTTCTTGCTTTACCAGCCACCAATGGATGGGTCTGGGTCTCTGTCTGTAAGGAAAACAGGTAACTAGATGCTCGTCTCGAGCTGACGGAGCTTGTAGTTCACCTTTCCTAGAGACTTTTCACTTTCTATTTGCAGTTCGCGCTGCCCTCTAGCGCTGTTCTGCCCTTTCATTGTTTCATTGTACTCGGTATGAAATCTATTTATCTCGCCATGCATCTACCTTTACGTGCATTTTACATTGGCCGCCCCTCCAATGTTCGGACTGGATTGACTAGCTTCACTGTATGTCGACAGTGTCGCTATATGTGGTGATGCTGGTGGTGTCGGAGATATTGTCTGTCTCTTGTGCAGTCAAATCTCTTTCCATCTGCTACCTACACATTCTCGGACACGATCCCCAAATGATTTGGCCAGAATCAGCTCGAGCTGCTGTATTTCTGTTTCCAGTGTGCACCGCATGGAGGTACATTTGGGATCTTGGTTATCTGCTAACCCTAGGTCCGCCTAGAGCAATGCGTTCCCTTCGTACCCCACTAGTCAAAGTGTTAATATTCTTTCTTCTACCACTAATCAAAGTGTTAATATTATTTCTTGTACTATTAGTCAAAGTGTTAATATTCTTTATTACACCACTAGTCAACGTGTTCATATTCTTTCACAAGTAAATTCAAGTAGGAAGCATTTGGACAAATTAAAATAATTATTACAGCTGACGGAATTGAACCATGTACGTTCTAGCAACACCAAGTCTCTTTACAACACAATTAAACAGGTTTTATATATATTTTCTTTCAGTAAATATCAACATTCAACGTTACTTAAGTAAGTATAACATATGTAAGCATAAGATGCGTAGATTTTTTTCTTCTTTCTTTTACTTGAAACATGTAAATATCTGTCAGGGTCGTAGAAAACGTCGTCCGTAAGAGGTGGGAGCAAGGTTACCTTGGCCAGTATAACATATGCAAGTATTAGGGTCGTAGATAAATCATCCGTAAGGGGCAAGGTGTAAATTACCTTAAAAGAAAGATCACCAGCTTATCTTCCCGTGGAATTCCTTCATAAGCATGAGAAATTTTCCTTTTGGAAATTCGTTGAATTTGTTAATTTTAATTTGACCGTCACTGTATTTATTCACTCCCTTAAAATCGGCCTCCATGTGTCCCAACCAATTCTATTAGATCATTGAAAAATAATTTATGATGTTATCGGCTACACTGGGAAATCATAACAACGCAATAAGTTTTAGCATATCATTTTCAGGATGTAGCCATCAAACACCGCAATTGTTTGCTCTAGTGATTTTCTAGACAATAAAATGTCAGTAATTTGCCCTTAAATTCTGAACAGTCTGGATGCACAATTGCCTGCAGCGGGACTCGAACATGGTATCTTCGCCGTTACAGACGCGCGCTCGCAGTGTACCACGCTATCACCGAACCGGACTAGGAAATACCAGAATACCAGGAAGTGAATAAAGCAAAGCAGGTAATTTTCCCCTCCCCCGACCCAACTTATTTACCCACAAAATATTCAATTTAAAATCCAGCAAAAAATTATAGAGCGTTTTTTTTTGGCAACCACTCTTTCCGAAGTCGTACTGACGACGCTGAAATTAAAGAATGGCTTCATGGTCATAGACTGGCTCTATGGCGAATTGGTACAGAGCGTGTCTGTGACGGCCAAAGTACCGAGTTTGATCCCCTCCACAGGCAATTGTGCATCGGACCGTTTAGAAAGCAATGGCAAACTACTGAACGTATTTATATTGCCTAGAAAATCACCACAGCCAACAAATTCTGGGTTGATAGCTAAGTCCTGTAAAGGATATGCTACAATTTTATTTTTTTTATGGTCACTGTGATTTTGTTTGGGATAGGACTGCCAACTTACACGAGACAGTTGTTTGTTTAGAAGACCTGTTAGTAGAATTAATTAGGTCTTCATTCGTTACTTTTTTTTTAATTGTTCTCGTATTTTCAGTTGATCGCTATTTATATACTTGGAATTGCATGCTAGAAATATCCGAGGCCACACCAAGTAAATATATATATATATATATATTGTGACCAACTCAAAGACGACAATAATCAAAAACGTTACGAATGAAGGCCTTATTCATTCTGTTGAAAGGTGTTTACCAGGAAAGGTCATGGCGGGATACAATAGCTGGCCATATCTCCGATTCATAACTGACCTCTGTTACCTGCATTTGTATAGCAACATTTATTATCTATTGTCTGTCCCCATGTGATTGATGATTCAATGTATTCACACTTTCCGTTAAGAGTAGGGGTGGGAGTTTAAGCTCCAAGGCCAGATGTGTCGCCGTAGTTGTGTTAGTCCATGTTTGTTCAAGGTTATCTTGATGTTTTCTTTCCACTGTTTTCTTGATCTACCTTGGCTTTATGCTCAGATATTCTTTTGTTATATGCTTTTATTGGTATTTGGTTTGGGTTCATTCTCATAAGGTGACCGAACCATTTTACTTGCTGTCTTTCAATATGTTCAATACATGATATTATAGCAACACTTTTGCTAATTTCTTAATTCTTGATTAGAAACTGGCTTCACAGCACGCGGGATATTCCAATAGGTGTTCCGCCCTCCGTTCCAGCAGCCATCCCAGTGTATGTAGACTCAGCGTCCTGGTCAGATGTTGATTGTGTGATCTTCGGGACTTCCAAAAAAATAATTTTTTCTTCCCTTACCTCTAGATACTCCCATTTCTAACTTTCTCTGTATGTGTACGTTCTCAGCCTCATTGATATTATCTTCATCTTGAAATGAATTTATGACTGCCTTCATTTAGTCAATTCTTCATTTCTTATTGTATCTAGTTTAGTAACCACTGCAGCTTTTCTCGGACACTTCATTTCACATGTAACGATTTTCCTCTGCTGCGAAGCTGTTAAAGACCATATTTGAATAAATTCTATCGATTGAGAACTTAACTTAATGTTTACCTCAGTGCTGACATTATTTCTCAACAATGTTTATTGTAATACATTTTAGAATCATTATTTGTATCTCCTTTATGGCCTGCAGGCCTATTATTTTTATATTCTTTATGGCCTGTATGCCTAGCATTTATCTTATGGCCTGTAGGCCTATTATTTTTATCATCTTTATGGCCTGTAGGCCTGTTATTTTTATCTTCTTTACAGCCTGTAAGCCTGTCATTTTTATTTGTATGGCCTGTAGGCCGATTCTATAGGCCTATCATTTGAAAAAAAATCTTATTACCATTCTAAAACTAACTTCTGTGTAAACAACACATTTAGATCAAATATGTTTTTAACTTGAAAACATAACAGCGACATCCTGCACCGGTAGAGAGAAAATAATTTCACAGAAATTAATAGTTAAAGGATGTGGATATTTTTGTATAAGGTTATTTTGAGATGGCCCTGCTGTAAATCCTAGTGTACAACTTGCATGTGTCCGTGCGTGACGTGTGTTATCTGATGTCGGACGATTTTATTAACAGTTCAGTACGTGTATCTTGAGTGTAATAAATATATCATTGAATAACTAATCGTAGTAAAATATATGCGACTAGTTATATGTCAGTGCTACAGTAGAATAATGTTCATAAATGGATATCAAACATAGCGGTACGACAGATTAGGAAAGTATAGCTGGCATAACATTATATGCAACATAATAGCTTCTATAAAATATTTATTAACTTTGTAATATGCCTATCACTGTTTTTAAGAGAAACACTGCCAGCAGAAAGTTTGCATTGTTTCTTTTCTTTTGTATAATTACTTTACTTTAGTTCGATACTGACTTTATTTTTTGTATTATAGTACAGTAGTTCAATATTGACTATTTTTATATTAAATTACTTTAGTTCATTATTAACTATATTTCTGTTTAATAGCTAATAAAAAGGTAGGCCCTTTGTCTCATGACAGAAACCTGCCGTCGGGCATGAAGTTCACTTTTCATGTACTAAGCCGCAGCAACTATTATTTGGGGTAGCAAGTTCCCTTCCTTGCTGTCTTTACCTCCACTAACTCATGCGTCAGGTACCTTTTGCGGCTGGTTTGACTTAGGATACAAGTAGTTTGTTCAATGCTGACTTTATTTCAGTATTGCAGTTATAGGTGCTTTTGAATTGGCTTTTTATTTATATTTTGTTTATTTTTCGTTTACGATTTCTAAGGTTCTGCAACATAGACGTACGTGTTTGAAGTGGTTAAAAATGAGTAAACATATTATTAGAGTGAAAATAAACGATTATATGTATCGTTATCACGTAGAACAAAGGCGGGTGAAGTTGAATGTATCGAGCAATATATAGGTCTACAGATATTACTGATGGAAAAGTCCAGGTAAATGCAGATAAAAATATATAGCCTGTATGTATATATATATATATATATATATATATATATATATATATATATATATATATATATATATATATATATATATATATATATATATATATATATAGTTCTTCTTTATGAGAAATACGGTGGATATACGCCTAGTTTGTAAAGGATTGCTTATATTTTTAGTAATCTACCACCCCGATAGGAGCTTATAATAGGCACAAAACACAATTTTTTGCTTCGAAAATATTTATAAAAACGTTTATTTGTGAAATGTCTCTTTAAAATGATCGATATTTGACTAAGAAGCATTATTTTACTCCTTTTATGACCCTAGCGGGAACAAAGATTAGAAACACTGTTACCTGCTACTCATGTCGTATGAGTCGAATAAGTAGCTTTTGGAGTGGAGTTCATCCCAAATTTCAAAGAAGACCAGAAGCATGCAGTCCAGAGAACGGGTTGCGTTGTTCCATTATTTACAGCCTTTCTGCGCCAATCGTTCCGACAGATCCAATTTAAAACTATGTGGACATATAGTTCTAAATTGCATTATCTTGAATATATTCTATATAAAGTTTAATCCAAATCTCAGCAAAAATAACTCCCATTAAAAATACGTTATACTTTAGTATTTACACTACATACATGCTCAGGAGAAGGCAATCCCTTCTCATAATTAATTCTGTGCACTGATCCGCATATTATCAGTTACTTTGGCTGATATCTTTGAACAGTCCACGTTGCGTATACTTTGATTCGCCAGAAAAGAAAAAGCACCAGCAAGTTGGCTCAACAAAAATAAAAGACATTTGGGATACGCGAGAAGAATTATTCTGGAAAAAGACTTTGGTAAATAGCTTCGCCGAAACTAGATAGTACTGGTTTTGTTTGAAAATATGTGAAAAGCATTGTATGATTAGCAGTCATCCCGAGATTGTTAAGCCTGATTCCTACTGGCGACGCTATATTCTTTTATTCATCACTATCGACAATACAAAACATTTTGGCTAAATTGGGATTTATCCTTCTGAAGAAATTCATTTTCCGCTTTTTTTAATGGTTTTCTGTAGCTGTCAACACAACGTGAACAGTGAAAATAACGGGAAAGTAAGATGTGCCAATTTAAAATGATGAATTCCAAACTGTTTAAAAAGGCAAATAATGGAGGACAGAGCACATGGGAGGGGGAGGAGGAAAGGCAGACCAAGAAGACGATGGACTGACGACATTAAAGATAACATGAATACGTTTTTGGAAAATACAAGCCTCGTGGCCCAAGACAGAGAAGAGTTAAGGGAGTTCATTGGAAAGATAACGTTCAGGAGAGAATACATCACCTGATTAGACATTAGTACTGTATAAGTGACGAAGGACAAGGTGAAATTGTTTAATTTTTGTCAAAGGTAAAATCATATATTTCTAAACGGAACCTAGCTTTGCTATCAATTTTACTACCAGGAAAAAAGTAGGCAATGTAATAAATTCAGAGTCAAGATATTTTAGCAGGTAGGCATAAACCGTGTCAATATCCTAGATCTATGGTCTATTGTCTTTTCCCAGGTGGCTTGTTATCCACTCTTGCCGCTAAGCTTAGGGAGTTTGAGAGTTCGAGCTTAGGATCCAATGCCAGATGTGTCGCCTCGGCTGTGCTATGACCGTGTTTGTTCAAGATGTCACTGACGTTTTCTACCCATCTTGTTCGTGGTTTTCCTCTAGCATTGTACTCTGATCTCATTTGGTTATATACCTTCACGAGTCAATTGTCGTGATGCATTCTCATAATGTGGCCAAACCACTTAATCTGCTGCTTTTTATATATTCTATACAAGGTGTTATAGCTATTCTTACCCTTATGTCTTCATTTCGTAATCTGTCAAGCCTAATTTTATTATTTTACTGCAGCTTTCCTTAAGCATTCCATCTCATATATCACCATCTTTATGTGTAGCGAAGATGAGAGAGACCAGGTTTGACACTGGTAGCACAGTATTGGTGGTAGGAATATACTGTAAATTATTTGTCTTTTAACCTCCATCTCGATTTTGGGATAAAGAAGTAGTGGTGACAGTTGATATGTTACTGCATTTGCCTTCTGACATCTCGTCTCTATATCTCTATCAAGGCTTCCATTTTTCTGTGAAAATACTACCGAGATATTTCAACTCAGGTACTTGTTTTATTCCTGTGTTGTCTATCTGTATATTTAATGGGCTCGCTGTTCTGCATATTTTCCGTCTTTTGTGTATTGAACTTCATGTTGTATTTTCTACACGTTGCAAATAAGTGAATTAATATGATTTTGTAGTTGTTGGTCGTTTTCATATATGAGGCCCTAGTCGTCTTTGAAAAGCAATTCATTTAATTCATTGTTTAGTTGCTCTGAGTTGTCTTGTTCTGAGTCGGTGATGGTGCCCTCAGTATTTTTTACCTCTTTTATTATTCTATCTACATGTATATTGAAAAGCAAGAGTGAGAGCACGTAAACCTGACGGACGTCCGTTTTTGTCTAAAATGCGTCTATAATACCATACGATGTTCTTACCATGCACTTACAGTTTTTATGCAATGTTTTTATACTTGATCGTTTGAGAAAAAAAATAGATGAGATGACCTTCCTAGTGTTTCACAGAAGAATTTTTGTTTTCATCAATAGGAAATTTTCTGTAGACTGATACTGAGAACCACAAAAAAATTAAAAAATTAGGGATAAGGCGTATCCCCTGAAAATGGCACTGTATATGTGTGTGTGTATATGTGCTTACGTGTGTGTGTTTTATCATGATGTACACCTGTGGCAGTAACCAAATATCTTAAATTAACTTGTCACGGTTTAGTTGTGTTAAACTTAATATCGCTTAAGGATATCTTTAAACTAATGTTTTTACTATGTATGTGCATGTTCATATATAGATCTGTGACCTTACAACAAAAACTAGGGTTTCAATAACTCGTGAGATAAATGCAAGGTTTTCTAAAGCCAACTTTAAGAGATGTAGTTGTCTTCTTCTGCGTTCATTCTCAAACATCTGCAGACCAGAAGCATGCAGTCCGGAGAATGGATTGCGTTCTGCCATGATTTACAGCATATCTACGCCTTTCGTTCTGACAGATCCATCTTCAGCATGTCTTCTGAGTTACTTTGACACTTTATGGGATGTGATATCCAACTCCTCTCCAAAACCTCCTTATTCGTCTCATACGACATGAATAGCAGGTAACAGTGTTTCTAATCTTTATTCACTCTTAGATCCTAGAAACAAACGGAAGTAGAAGTGGTAAATGCCGAATAAAACAATGACGATGTGCATAACAAATTTCTTTCAGACTCTTTGATATTTCTCTTTTCCTTTGTGTCAGACCTGTTCAATATAATGCAGATCTACATTTTTTTTTTAAAGTTCTCTTCATTGTTGTTTTTTTCTCGAATAAATTGTTTCGTCATAATTTTTTTTCACTTGGATTTATATTATCATTTAATGCGTTGAGTCATGCGCATTGTATAGTTTTAAAATAAATGTAATGCTTTGTAAAAAAAAAAAATATTTGGGTAATTTAAGATATATCTTATAAGTTACTTAGTCGATTCGGTGAAAGAGTAGATAGTGAACCCGTTAGACAAATTCTACCCATAAAAAAACGTTTACAATATGTCGCTTAAAAACTCAACACTAATTGAATATATCAATGATATTTACAAGATATGCTTCAATTTTTAGTACATGACACTTAGATGCACCATACAATTTGCATAGTTAGAGGCGATGGTAATGATACAACCACACGGGAGGTACGTGTTATTCTTATGCATTGTGCCAGGAGTGGAATTTTAGTTTTAACTCGAAATTAATGTTTCTATAGCTTTCTTTCAAAATGAAAATTGAAAAATCAAGATACAGAGGAAGACCAAGAAGAAGCCTGATTGAATGCGTTACCAACATTCTGAGGCATCACAATATTTCTGCATACCAAGCAACCAAACGTGTCATAGCCCGAAAACTGATCGTCATTTAGTCCTGCGACACCTTAAAGCTAAAGCAAAGACAATAGATAGATGACATTATTTTGTATGAGGAAGTTTTCTGAAAGCATTTGCAAGTATCAGATAACGTGTTGACTTTATGTGGTTGTAGGGTGAAACTTAACGAGCTAGCCAGTCTTCTATTCCAACGAGGACTTTGTTTCGACTTTCTTCCAATCTCGAGAAATACTAAGGAGAAAAGAGTTGATTTCCTCCCAAGAATCCAGACGTGAGACTTAAGCCGGCTTATGCAGTGATATGCATGGCAATGTTACTATTTTTTACCCCATTTTAGCCCATATAAAATACTCGATGGTTATAGTGGTTATATTCTGCGCTCCCGTGTATGACTTTTGTAATACGGGTATTTATATCGTTATCTAATTTTGTAATACGGGTATTTATATCGTTATCTAATTTTGTAATACGGGTATTTATATCGTTATCTAATTTTGTAATACGGGTATTTATATCGTCATCTAATTTTGTAATACTGGTATTTATATCGTTATCTAATTTTGTAATACGGGTATTTATATCGTCATCAAATTTTGTAATACGGGTATTTATAAGGTCATCTAATTTTGTAATACGGTCATACTAATGCATCATAAAAACAGTCGGTTGTCATAGAAACGTTGCCATGTTGTCTCGCCCTTGAGTCATTTTTTGTGAATATAGCTGCTGAAACTCTCGGCTGTTGCCGGTGCCCGAAAGGGGAGCACAAAATAGCAACACGTTTATCTTCTATGCATGCATGTTATACGAGATGACACTAATGGGATTACGGGTGGAATTGGCTTCCCATCCTAAATTGACATAGAAATCATGCTTACGGTGGATGTGATAGGCCAAAATGTGCAGATATCGCAGCAGAGATGTCGCATGTCTGTACAACGCATTTCGTTATCCGGCATTGCTACTAATCTGAACTAGCTTGAGAACTATACGCTGAAGAAGAAAAAGCTGAAAAAAATGCATGAACCTCATATATACAAAGTCCGTCTCCAGATAAGCCTTTGCTCTTCCGACTTTGTCCATGTTTTTCATTAGACTGGCGCCACAAAGTACTTGCAGAGCGACTAATGATGAGTTACATTAGCCAAGATGAGAAACGCTGTATATCTTGAAATGTATAATGTCGTGTAGGAGGCCTGTAATGTACATGTATTCTGATTTATTGAATATCAGCAAACCATAACCTCCGAAGTAGCAGGCCTATATATATCTATACCAGAATTACTTCCATCATTATATCCTTAGAGATACAAACTCTGTAATGTATGCCAATGACCCGGCAAATTTGAACTGTGTAAAGTATCCTAGTTACACATCAACTATATTTTAAAAAATGTTGTTTATTCTATTCGTGACATTGCGATCAGACCTGCTCTTTGATTTTGCCATTTTATGAAATCTTTACATTTAGTAGGTTGATGTTACTTTGACAACGGGTCGGGGCATTAATTTGTCTGTGGCTGATTTCAAATTCTATAATTTGGTATTGTGAATTGGCGATGCACACTCACTAGGAATTTCCTAGTAATAATAGTCAAATGTTTTAGTAATGTGCTGCCCATCCTTTCGTGTTTCATTGTTAGGATTTTCAGTTCTATCGGAGTCTGTATTTAGTAATGTGCTGCCCATGCATTCGTGTTTCCTAGTTAGGATTTTCAGTTCTATCGGAGCAGGGCCGGTCTTAGGCCATTGAAACCTATGCGGCCGCATTGGGCCCCGCACATCATAGGCCCATAAATTAATATTATAATGTATTTTATTATCCTCTTCCCTACCCAGACTGGGCTCCGCGCAATCCGTTTCGCATTGGGCCCCACAATTGTTAGGGCCGGCCCTGTATCGGAGTCTGTATTTTAGTTTTCTTGTGCATGTTCTTGTAATTTAGTATAAATTTATCAGACCAAACCTTTGGTTTGTGCCTCAAAAAGAATACACGACTGTGATAATATGTATTCAGGTTTCAATAGAATATGTTGGTTAGACACTGATAACATAATTTTAAAAAAAATATACTTATGACAGTTCCTAAGTCAAATGCCAGCGCGAAATGACAATTTGTGCTCACACCGACTACAAGCACGCTTTATATATATATTCGCGCCAGTAAGCATGCCATTGACACGCTTCGGAAAGCTATTTGTTACACATTTTTAAAGTTGGTATTATTTCAGAGACCTATACCGACGATATATTTAGTTAAAATAATTCTTTTAATTAACGTGTTTCTTGATTTGGCCGTATTAAAGCCAGACAGTCATATTGTATTTGTGATAAAATGTAGACCGGTAAAGATACACGAAAAAGGTTGCAGAATTGAATGTCTACATACAAAATGGCAGACATTGTACTCTTCAAAATAACACAACAATCTTTAAACAGCTTCTGTCTTCTCAAAGTATAACATACAGCTAAGAGTAAAGCCGTTTGGGTATGAAAGAAAGGGTCTGTGGACTCTATAATACGCATAGGAACACAAGAGCTACGTCGATCGTAATTCTTGGGGATTATAACAAATACATATGCAACGTTATGCTAAGTCATCTTCTATGTTATTGTATATTTGGCCGACAACAATGAATGCTAAAGTTCAGCCAAAGCAGTTCATGAATTGGTCATGTTTAGCAATGAAGAACCTAATTTCAACCAAGATTAAATTGACTGATAACAACGCCATCATGTGACTTATTACATAGTTTGACTTTTACTTACCTTAATACTTTATCAGTTTTTACTACAGTAACCATTAGATCAGGGCCGTTGATAGGAGAGAAGGGTTGAGAGTTCAAACTTATTCCTAGATAAAGTGAAGTGTATTTAAACGTTGGACAAAAGAAATACATAATATTACCCAAAATTAAGAGCATTGAACACTTACCTTTCTTTTGCACAGTAGATTCACAATAAAGATTGCAAGTCCCTAAACATATTCAAAAATGTTCAATAGTATCTTGTGGTACACAGTTTACGGTAGGAGAAAAATAGGAGAGTACAGGGAAGCATGGAGGGATTATTTATTCAGGACCAATTTGGTTTAAATATGTCCATACTCGTGGGTTAAGAATAGATAAAAATGCAGAGATGTTGCTGTCTTCAAAATGGCAACCCTGCGACTTAAAATTGGTATGAGTTTTGGTAACGATGATAAAAAGGTCATAAAAACAGGTGCGGTGTGGGAAAGAATGACCCGTGTGGCTGTGCTGCTTGGGGGCGCCAAATAAAATTTCCACTAGCACCACAATCGAAATGAGTTCCGTTTATGTAGGTGCTTACTCCAAAGTTTACTCAGGGCGCTATAATATATTGTTTCAATGACTAGCGATTACACACAAAAAATTTTCCTAGTTATCAAACCCCTCACCCCTCCCTTTTTAAGAAAATTGTAAATCGTATCTACGTCCCTGAATGAATATATACTGTTCACATTACAAAAAGATCTGCATATCTTCATTGTACAGATTGGATAGTGATTAGGCCACGCCGCACTAGATTACATTGCATATTGTTATACAGGTCCTGTTATAGAAACAGATTGTCATTGACTGGTGGAAGATAAACATATAATGAAATATAGTTTTAGAGTTCGAAAGTAAATAAATAAAGCAATTTCAGTTCGCAGTGAACTTAAAATATTGCTTCAATATGGTCGTTATTATATCTGAAATCGCACCGTCTATTGTGAAATATAAGGATGTTTTATTATTTTTATATCATGTGAAGTGAGACATAGCGTCTACATATTTCGTTTAAAATACTCGCGTTGTTAGAGATTCGGAGATTATAATCTGCATATATATATTTTTTTCGTTTACATAAATCAATAAAGTTTAGTTTTAAATTAAAGTTATTTAATGAGATCACGTCATTCTATGTGGCAGTATGTGATTGTGACATGAACAATTTAATTTCTGAAACACATCTGTTAGATCGACTTTTTATCATGTGACCAGTTCGGACTTCTGAAGTTTTGTTATTAAATGAAAGTTTGTGAAACATTTATTCGACGTGTTATTAATCTTTCAAAAACTGTGACCACTCTGGCTGTACTGAAATTCTCATGACTGGCCTGGAAATGGATAATTCAGCATTTCCAGATGACTGCATCATTGGAATAAATAATGGTTGTTATTATATATGTGTGAAAATACTAAACATTGCATGCATTAAACTTTAGATACACTAAACAACACATTCACTACTAAACTTCACATACACTAAATTTCACATACTTTAACATCACAACGTTGTATTATGTTTAATAATCATACTAACATTTTATAATAGTGTGTCCAGAACTATAATTCTTTAATTTGTATCTAATAATTATATATATATTTCTTATTATACTAATACAACAACAACAACTACTACTACTGCTGCTGCTACTACTACTACACTACTACTACTACTATATTATTATTACTACTACTACTACTACTATACTACTACTACTATATTATTATTACTACTACTACTACTACTACTACTACTACTATATTATTATTACTACTACTACTACTACTATACTACTACTACTATATTATTATTACTATTACTACTACTACTACTATATTATTATTACTACTACTACTACTACTACTATATTATTATTACTACTACTACTACTACTACTATATTATTATTACTACTACTACTACTACTACTACTACTATATTATTATTACTACTACTACTACTACTACTATACTACTACTAATACTACTACTACGACCACTACTACGGCTGCTGTTACTATTACTACTGCTACTACTACTGTTGCCTCTACTACTACTAATACTACTACTACTACTACTACTACTGCAACTACTACTGCTCCTACTAATACTTTTACTACTACTATTACTACTACTGCTGCTGCTAATACTACTACTGCTACTACTATTGCTACTATTACTACTACTACTACTATTGCTACTACTACTGCTAATACTACTGCTCCTACTACTACTACCACCACCACTATAATATTAATACGACTATACTACTGCTGCCACTACCACTACATCTATTACTTCTACTACTACTGCTACTACTATTGTTACTATTACTACTACTACTACTACATTTACTACTACTATTACTACTACTGCTGCTGCTAATACTACTACTGCTACTACTATTGTTACTATTACTACTACTACTACTACTATTGCTACTACTACTGCTAATAATACTGCTCCTACTACTACTACTACCACCACCACCACCACCACTATAATATTAATACGACTATACTACTGCTGCTACTGCTACTGCTGCCACTACCACTACATCTATTACTTCTACTACTACTTGTACTACTACTACTACTACTACTACTACTACTACTGCTGCTGTTGCTGCTGCTATTATTACTGCTACAATACAACAACAACTACTACCACTACTACCTATAGCACTGCTGTTCGTCATGTCCTGCTCCGACACCTTAATCTTCTCCAGTCGAATCCCAAGACGCGGGAAGTGTTATGCAACCTCTCCCCCCCCCCTCCCCTCGGGTAGCTTACAGACGCGACAAGAACCTTATGTATCTACTGGTCAGGAGTAATCTCCAGCCTGACGTCCCTAATGATTTTAGCACCGTCAGCTGCATGAGATGCTGTACCTGTACATATGTCATCCAGAACCGGTCAGTCACATCACCACTGAAGAGAGTTTCACGCTGCGCCTCACAACGTCATCTATGCCAAAATATGCAAGCGTTGCGCCATGGTGTATATAGGTGAGACTGGAAGGAGGCTTGTGGATCGATTCTACGAACACATGTGCAGCATCAAGAACCATCTGGGTTATTCTGTTGACGACCAATGGTACGAGCCATCGGGAGGCCCATGACATTCAGGTGACGGACATTAGGTCGTGCTTCTCTGACGACCGGATGAAAACCGCTCTATTTATATGGCACTCTGAAACATTTCGGGATCAATGAACGCCATTCGTATGGATGATATGTTACTTCGTATTTTCTCTCTTTGTCTCGTTTCACATGTATTCGGCTCAGTTTTGTATATTCTTTGTTTGTGTTGTTTAACCTCTGACCTAGTTTAAACCCTACTGGGTTATCTCCACATTACATTGAGCTGGACCATGTGAACGTAAGTAGTGTCGTTCTTGCTTATTGTTTTATGTTATGTATGTAGTCTTGATAAAGCTTTTTGGGTGAAAAGTCAATTTGTGTGTGTTATTATGTGTGTTTCCAGTTATTAGCATATCTTCATTACACTGTTTCTAGCTTTGCCTGTTGAGCTTAGTATCACCAGATTACAGCGTGCCAGGTTTGAAAAAACGTCCAGACAGAAAAAATCCGAGTCGTGATTTCTCGCCTGACACGGCTGCTCATCCAGTCGACACCGCTGTAAATGAAAACCTGTCGCATGAAGTAGGGAAAGTAAACATAGCAAAGCAGGGAACTGGCCACCCCCACCTAATATTTTCAGCGGCTTATTACACGAAGAGTTATCATCCCCAACGACAGGTTGCTGCTATGGGACCTACATTTACCTTTACTTTACCGATTTCTGCTCATACTCGCATTTTTCATTTATGTTAATGCAGTCATAATTTTGTAAATTATTGGGTTACCCCTGAGGATGGATATTTTTTTAATCTGTTTTATAGTCCTTACTTAATACTTGTGTTCCTGTCACGACTAAAGAACCAAGTCCTAAGAACTAAATGTGCAGATTCCAAAACAGCGTCATTTATCTTGGCCGATCTGACTTTGTCCGTGCTTTTCATTGGCTGATAATGCTAAGAATACACAAAGTAACACTTTATATTTCGCATCAGCTAAGATAAGTGACGCTATTTATGATCTGCGTGTAAAAGTTTTTTGAAAAGGATTTGACTGAACTATGAGAGTGCGTTTCGGGTTTGGAGATAGACACATCCATTTACAATAATCCCTGAAGAGTATTTGGGGGATGGGGAGTTCAAGAACATCCCTTTCAATCTTTATGTGACGTGTCATTTGCAGAATATTGTCCTCACTGCCACCCTGTTAGCCTCACGGTTCTGAGCGAGCTGCCAAGCTTCTTCCGGAGCCATGTTCAGAAGGTCTTCGATGTCATGTGTCCATCTTAGTCTTGGACTGCCTCTTGTTCACTTCCCTGGAACTTTCCCTTTCGTGATTAATCTTTCCAAACCATTGTGTCTTTTTATATGTCCGAAATATGTAAGTTATTTTTTTTTTATAGCTTTGAGGAGCCAGTCATCCCGTATGTTCAGATCTTTGCGGACATCTGCGTAAATACTTTTTTCTGTCCATGATATTCTTAGGAACTTTCTATAGAATTTCATTTCGAATGCAGATATAGTTTTATTTTCCATTGTCGATATCATTGCCCACATATCACAACCGTATGTTGCCATTGGAAATATGTAACTTCTTAGTAGTTGTAACTTTGTTTTTCTGTTTGCTTCTTGCCATAGATTTTTCATCTGTGATGTTTTTGTAGTGTCATTGCTACTCTCTTTCTTATCTCTGCTGAGAAACCTCCTGTGGTGTTTATAGCTGACCCTAGATATTTAAAGCTGTTTACATTTTCTAGTTGTTCTTTGTCAATGACAATTTTAGATGTAATTTCATCTCTGCTTACATGCATTTTTTTGTATTTTTGCATGGAGGAAAAATTTTTGTGCTTTTTCGTTCCCTTTAGATAATCTATATTGACATTTACTGCCAGGAAGAAGGCCTTCTTTTTCTTCCTCGTTCCCCAGTAGAAGTAAGGTGCTAATATGAACAGGACCATGATCACCCGCCCCTAGAAGGGATAGTAGGACTTATCCGCTAGCGCTGTTTTAGATGTCCGTAGTTTTCTTCTTGTGGTGTGGTACTATTGGCTGTTCTGCAAAATATGTTCTTTGTTTTCTGGAGATTATCCACAGGGGCACATATAGGTATCACCAACTCTAAACTTTCATTACGTGACCTGTGTGAACTGTTGTGGCATGTTCTCAATCTCAAAATTAAGTATCTGTTCCTTTCTTCTAAACCTGTAGATAGAATCGTCTTTTTGGCTGCATGGGTAGAGAAGTTTAATTCTATGTTAATGAAGCTCTTGATGATGGAATTCATTTCCGTAAATGATATTGAATCTCTTGTTATATATTTCTATCTGTTGTTATATATCTCTATCTGTTGTTATATATCTCTATCTGTTGTTATATATTTCTATCTGTTGTTATATATCTCTATCTGTTGTTATATATCTCTATCTGTTGTTATATATCTCTATCTGTTGTTATATATTTCTATCTGTTGTTATATATCTCTATCTGTTGTTATATATCTCTATCTGTTGTTATATATTTCTATCTGTTGTTATATATCTCTATCTGTTGTTATATATCTCTATCTGTTGTTATATATCTCTATCTGTTGTTATATATCTCTATCTGTTGTTATATATTTATATCTGTTATTGGAAGGAGGCCAAAAGAGCATGTGATCTCTTCCTCCTGTCCTAATGTCTTCCCAAAAAGAAATATCACACAAAGAAATTACTTTTTTAAAGAGAGTAGACACCTTTCTGTTCTTTTCATAATAAGATAAGATAATATAATAAGATAATATAAGATAATAGTATTGTTGTGTAATAACAAATACAACATGCGATCCATTGGATGGTGGATGTAACTCACATGACCAATCTGAGTCACAATAGTCTTTTTAAGGAAAAAAGTTGTTTTCCCCCGTTTTTTACCGAAGACATACCTACGATCCTGTTTACATTATTGATGAAGTATCAGAACGCTGAATTGCTTTCATGAGACCAGGCTGCTTGCGGAGGTTTCTCCCGTGGAATACTAATAATCTCACATGATACACAACGTTAATATCACGGAAGTGATCTCTAAAGATTTGGTCAGGCAAATCGCGATTATTCGAATTTATAGTTCATCTCGTGGAGATGCGTTAGGTTATTGATTTATTATAATCTTAATCAGAAAGGGGGTGCTCGGTTGCCTAGTTGATAGTGAACTTGGTTGCTATCAACTAAAAGTCCGGGTTGGGATTTCTCACTTGACAAGATCGACTCAGCTTCAAATGAGTAACTAACGCATGAGTTAGGGAGGTAAAGACAGCAAGGAATGGAACTGGCCACCCCACCTAATAGTTGCTGCGACTTAGTATATGAAGAGTTATCTTCATCATTGGACATACCATTACCTTAATCAGAATAGCCGCACGTTCTGGTTAACCATTTGAGCAAATTTGTGTTAGGAAATGAGGGAACAACACTTAATGAGAAACATTCATGCCGAAAATGGATGTTCTTGTCCTAAAAGCGAAAAAAATTGCAGCTGTGATGTGAAATCAGCAGCACAAAGTACGAACTTCAAGCTCCCCGACGAAAATCACACGAACTTTCATGTTGGTTGTTAGAGAGCGAACGCAGATGAAGAAGGAAATAAGTGGAGTCCGATAAGTTGTTTAAACAGAGAATTTGTGAAGTCAAAGTAAGGTAGTTGTTGAAATAAAGTCCTTGAGAAAGCAGAAAACATTGCAAAATCTTTCTATATAATACACATTGTATCTTGAAATTAACAAGTGTAGTGACGGCCACTACACTCATTAAAATTAACGGTTGTAATAAGTCAAGTTGACCTATAGGCTAGTTTTCACTTCGAATTTTGTTGGCAGCACACCCTACTCTGTACGTCCCCGCTACAGAACTGGGTGGTTTAAATATACATTTACAATATTACTGATCAGGGCAAGCTTAAAGGGAATTAGGTTCTGTTTAAATTAAGTGAAAATATTTCAAGTAAAGTAGTTTGCATAAATAATCATTGTAGAATTCTGAAATAGCGTAAACACATCAATATTCAATTTAATGCAAATGTTATCCCAACACAAACTACTGAACGTAATTTAAATTGCCTAGAAAATCATTACAGGTAGAATATGATGGGTTGATGGCTACATCCTGAATAGAATATGCAACAAATTTTATTTGTATCCTGGATACTATCCTACCTTTTTAATAAATCACGATCTACAGCTTTATTTCCTTTTAGAAATTATTTACTTTTATTTACTTGAGACGAATGACATTTGCAACAATTGTTGGTGAATGTTTGAATTTGTCCTTACAAGGAAGGTATAAGTGAAACGTTATGTCTGAACTGAAAATGTAATGAGGTTAATAATAGACCTATTTCATATTTAGAACTAGAAGTCTATCTATATATCTATCTATACGCTGTGGCCCTTGTTTACCTTGCGGCGTCAGGGGTGGAAGAGTTTTCTGGAGATGGCCTTCTTGTGTGCTGTTTCTAAGCTTGTTCCTGTGACTTCTTTGATTTCTGTGATCAATCTTTTACATGGTCTACCTCTGCCTTATAACCGTTACGTCATGGCCATTTGTGACATGCATCGGTAGTCAGGAAGCGTGTGAAAACCACTTGATCCGTTGTCTTTTGATGTGTTCCAATACTGGTATTGTTTTGGTTATCTGTCTGTTGTTATCGTTTCTAATTCTATCCATTATTTGTCTTTCTAAACAGTTATGTCTCTTTATATGACCAAACAGGCGTAGTTTTCTTTCTGTTATTGTGTTTAGTAACCAACACTCTGGAATATTCAATGTGTTTATAATATCTGAGTTTCTGATTTTATCCTTCCATGATATTCTACGTATCTTCCTGTAGCATTTCAGCTCGAAGGCGTTGATCCTCTTTGCCGCTGTTTTACTTAGAGTCCATGTTTCACAGCCGTATGTTGCAACCGGAAAAATAAAAGTTCGTAACATTAGCACTTTCGTTTCTATTCTGTTGTTTTTCCATATGTTTTTCATCCGTGTTATTTTGCAATATGCCATTGCCAATCTCTTCCATATTTCTGCCATTCAGTCTCCTGCACCGTTGATATTTGCTCCTAAGTATTCAAATTTATCCACAAATTCTATCTCAGTATTGTCTGTTCTGATTTTTGGTTGTTGTGTTGTTATATCTGTTGACATGATTTTTGTTTTCTGCGTGTTTAAATACAAATTTTGTGCTTCGCTATATTTCTTTGTGTTCTTGATTAGTTGTTCCAATCCCTTTATATCATTTGAAAGAAGCACTGTGTCGTCTGCGTAGCGTAGAACAATGGTACAGTATTCGAATAATGGATTCTTAAATATTAGTTGAAAAGAATTTAAGCCAAATAAGCAAGTAAGAGGACACTAAACAGCAAAAGAGGAAGACGATGAACGTATTTCGAACATGTACATTTGTTTAAAGAACAATTTTATTATTGCATGTTTTCATGTGTTGGAGTGCAGGGTAACTTTCTATGGGTAAATGCAAATAAAGTAATTAGGTTACAATATCAATATAAAATAATAAAATATAGAAAACAACAATAAATAAAAGGAACAAACACAACAATTGATATAGTAACCTATTTACTTTATTTGCATTTACCTCTATTTGTATGGTTACTGCGGCACTTCCTTTTTGTTGGTCATCCTCTGATATTTGGGTTATTTATATAGCTTTCTATGGGCTGTGGAAAAAAAGGCCGCTTTGCCTTAACAGACGCCGTGTCATGTACAGGAAGGTTTTTTATTGTACCTCCCGAAAGAAAAAAAATTATGTCTCAACCGTGGATTCATCCCGGTATGACAACCACACGGCCATGCGCTCCACTTGTACTTAGAATGTAATGAAAATAGACTGTTACTACAAACATAGAAATAGGTGCCAGAAGGACCAAGGAAAAGAGGAACACAGGAGAAATTCATCGCAGAACAACCATTAAAGAGAGTATGACTATGAGTCTCAAAAACATGCAAGAATTAGGCATGATATCGCTTGAAGTGGAGAGCTCTGGTTGTTGCTCTATTATTTTTTTGCCTGTATTCGGCGTTGAAGGAAAGTAGATAGATAGATGGTTGAGTTGATGGATAGATATCGCCTTATTTAGAATTATATTTAATATTAGATATATAGATGAAAATATTACGTAATATGAATCGTGATTATGGTTATCTAAATCGACGGCTGGGCCATAATGGGTACTCCAGTAAAGACCTGTGTACAGAAAGTAATCATGACCTGAAAGGCTGATTATTGATTATTTCTGTGGATTCCGTTGGTCGGCCTTGGCTTGTATTTGGCATGTGACCCAAGTAGGGCCTATATAAATAGTGGCCAACGAAAAACACGAAAGTAAAAAAAGATATCAGGAATCATAACGTGTTTACTTTCTGTACATATGTCTATAGGCCTACTACCGACGGTCTCGACTGTACACTCCAGACATCCCCATAAGAGTTCAGTCTCTTTCTGCAGATGGCTAAGTGTATTTACAATGATAGCTCTTCTATCTAGTATAGTCAGGTAAAATTTCATTTTCCGTGCTTGTGGCCAGGACCGGATTTACGTATAAGCTAAACAAGCTATAGCTTGTTATATAGCCCACAAAATATATATTTGGCACTGACAAATCTGGACTTATAAAAGGCTGCATATCTCAAATACCCTAGGACCTTATCAAGTCTAAATACGGCGCTGCTTGTGGCGTATTCTGGAATTCGTTTAGTTTTCGTATTTTTCATACAAACGGTATATGCATACCTGTTAATTTTTACGAACAGCATCACGCTCACAATCTTTACTGTCCGAGAAGATCTGCTACAAATTTTGTAAGGATGGGTTGATTTTAAAATGTTTACAGTTACATTGGAAATTGGACCTCCAATCTCCAGACGAACAACTGAGCTACTACGACCACATCTCTAATATAGAAACATCAATACCGCTGTGTGTATGTTGCTTGTTTGCAGTGTAGAGTGTACCCCACAACAACAATTATCTTAAGAGTTTATCTGTACCCTTTAATATAACTGTTTGTCGCTGAAAGATGTAACTTTTATTTGCTTGATTTGTTTTCACAATTTTCTTCCTTTTTTTCAAAATTTACTTTTTTTTAAACGATTCAACTTTTTCATTGTTTCTATATTTTCTTTAGTGAACTTCGATTTGGTCTATTGTAATGTGATGTCTTATAAGGGAATAGTTGTGTCTCTGCTATATTGCGTGTTTCGGTCAATTCTTTCTGTAGTGTTTGGAGTAGGTTCCACCAATATGGTACAAATAACCAAACTGTCAGAAGATATCTGACAAGATGGAGAGTGCCGCAGTAACAAAACAAAAGAGAGATTCAGCGATGAAGGTTATGCCTGCGGCGCAGTGTGAGCAGAGGTTGTTATTTCTTTTGTACCAGGGTTTGGTTATGGCTGTGGTGGAATATGCACTGGCAATTCTGACTCTTAGCCAAACTCAGATCGAAAGACTGGATATAATCCAGAATGCAGCAATGTGTATCATACTTGGGTGCACAAGAGGCACATCGACAAGAGATATGCGATACGTACTTGACTGTCCAACAGCTGAGCACAGATTACAGTATTGCCGTGCACGGGCGTACTTTCAAATATATGCAGATAAGGAACACCCGTTGCATTCCGAAATACAGAAAGTTAAAGGCAATAGACTCAAGAGAGGGAGGTCGTGGATGGGACTTGCTGATGATGTCATACACAGCATTTGCAGATTACAGGATGTGGCAGCAGGTGCGGAATGGATAAGTCTACCCACAGATTTCGAAACTTGTTTGAGAGAAGTAATATCACTTAGCAGGGAATGCAGAGAATGGTGTCCCACAGCTGTGGAGAAAGAAGTGCAGGCTTTGGTCAGTGAGAATACCAAAGAGGGGGATGTGATTATATGCACTGAGGGATCTGTGATTAGACATGTTCACAGTACTTGGGCCTTCACAGCTCAGTGCGCAGGTAAAACGATCAAGGAGGAGAGTGGTGCCTTTGCGGTCACTACGAGTATTATGGCCATGGAGACTGTGGCGGTGACCAGGACATTTGAATGGTTATGCACACAGAAAGTAACGCAGGTCTGCATCTTGAGTGACTCTATGAGTATGATTAAGAAGGTACAAGTGGGTCTCGTTCGCGAACAGTGGATTGAGGCCTTGAGAAAGGCGAAGCTGAAAGTGGTTATACTTATTTTCGTGCAATGAAAAAGCGGATCAACTGGTATCATGCGCGATTGTGGCACAAAGCGATGGGGCAATGGCTGACGTTTTGAATTCCTTAAGAGATATAACACACGAGAGTGAGACTAATGTAGATGATGATTCCTTTTCAATGACTAGGATTAAAGATCAGGGATTGAAATGCGGTGTTGCTAGAAGTGAACATTTTGGAGGGCGCAAAAGAATGATGGTTAAACAGCATAGGACCGGTACTGTCAGCAAAAGTGTAATGGCAGATACACTCAAGGAGAGATCGGAGCAACTATGACGTGTCAGTTTGCAGTGATGATGATAGCACATATATAGGGGAGATTGAATGTTCAACAATCTTCCATCAGAGGAAATCATAGCACATATATAGGGGAGATTGGGTGTTCAACAATCTTCCACTAGAGGAAATCATAGCACATATATAGGGGAGATTGGGTGTTCAACAATCTTCCACTAGAGGAAATCATAGCACATATATAGGGGAGATTGGGTGTTCAACCAACTTTTGCCAAAACTTGGGTTAACTCCACACCAACCACTTTAATGATTTTCACAAGTAAGGTCACCAAGATCTCACAATTGGCAACGAAATGAGAGAAATTACATTTTTTAGTAACCCCCCCCCCCTCCGCCCCATCTTACTGAATACATATCTACAGCCCTTAATGCGTCATACAGACAACTTTTGGCATTGGTTACATCCAATTGATGTCTCTGAAGAAATATATGGAGTTTACATTAGTTATGCTAGCAGCAATCTAGGATGTCTGTGACTCCTAACTCCCCAAGAGTTATATATATATATATATATATATATATATATATATATATATATATATATATATATATATATATATATATATATATATATAGGTGTTTGTAATGCTCGAACCCCCACCCACCCCTTCCTCTCCGTAGGAAATCAACACAGCTTTTAGAACTGTGAAACAAGCAAAATTGAGGGATTTCCCCCTTTTAAATGGTTAAAAATAATAATCCCCGCTAAAACGACGTGATAACTATATTTAGGCTGAACTCGAGCTCCTCCTTTTAGCAAAGTCTCATCCACGCCTCTGCGATCCTGTATATGTAAAAATGTTTGTCTTTTATAAAAGCTTTGTTCGAATAGAGATGTTAATTCAATATCTCTGTAAACCCCACAAGGGAAGTACAACCAGCGTTTTACATTATCTGGAATTTTTCACATTACAGTCAGATTATACATATTACATGTTACCATTGACCCACTTTATCTTCACCTCTTAACAAAGCTTTAAGTAGTGCCTCTTGTATATCTTATTGTAAACTCAAAACCCGTCCGATAATCAAAGATAATTTTGTGAGTTCAATGGATGATTAGAGATTGTATTAAATTGATGAGATTTCCCATGTGTTAGTGGACCCAAAATGGGATCAAATAATAGCATCACTGTTTACAGTCCACGCATGTCGTTAGAGGCGACTACGGAGGTTATGGGGGGGGGGGTTGGCTTTGGATGTTCCATCACATATATGGTCATAGTGATCCAGAGTTTCAACCTAACGAAACTTCCCTGTCCATGAAAACAAAAATTCCATTGCGAAACACTCGAAAGGTCATCTCATATAATTTTTGTCTTATTTGCTGAATGGCCAAGGACATTGACTAACAGTATGCCTATCTATCTATGTGGCATGTCTTTTGCATAACGTTATCCTCACTGCCACTCTGTAGGTCTCGCGGTTCTGACATTTGATGCAAGTTGCCCAGACTCCTCTAGTGGCATATTCAGAAGGTCTTCAACATCCTGTGTCCATCACAGTCTTAGTCTGCCTCTTGTTCTCTTCCCTTGAACTTGCCCTCCATGATTAAACTTTCTAAACTATTGTGTCTCTTTATATGTTCAAAATATGTTAGCTTGCATTTTTTCATAGTTTTAATGAGCCACTCTTCGTCTATGTTCAGGTCGTTGCTAATGTCTGCGTTGATTCATATTTCTGCCCATGATTTTTTAGGACCTTCCTATTCTATGACACAACGAAAAATGACAGTTCACGGATAGGTCGTTTTCCAACAATGTGGTAAATTTGTTTTTCATGGGTCTTGAATTATTTGTTTTCCAACTTTTTACTCCTTACCTACTGTTATCATTAGTGTCATGTTTTTTGCATGTTTAAACTGAAACATATATTGTATTGTTAAGTTCTTAAGCACATTACATTGTCAAAATATTTTGTTTTTTTTGGTTGCATTTTATTAAAGTTGCTAACCATATAATTTGGGGAAAGATGGCGCACATTTAGTGGGGCAAGATGGCGCATTCAAAATGTTGTGGGGGAAACTGCAGATGTCATGGATGCTGATCGTAGACTGAGAGAGACTGATATATATATGGTTATAATGATCAACCAACCTTACTAGCTTTAAAACGGAACTTATGAACTAATTCTTTTAGAAATGTTGTTTTTAGAGTAAAGGTAAAAAACTAGGTCTATCTATTTATTCTATCTATTCTTAACACACATTTACACACTGCCTTTGTGTTGGACATGTTGCAGAGGTAATTGCCCTCATTTTATAATGGTTTGTATCACTTTTTTTCCTGCGCCATCTTGCCACCACAAATGGGGCAAGATGGTTTTTTACGTATGTTAGAGAATTCTCATTCTACTGTCTACACATAGTTGTATGTTGTCAATAACATCACAAATGTAAGATAAATGGATAAGCTATACACTGATACCAGTTTGATCTCTCAAAATTACGTCTAGTTGTCAGAATATGCTAAAATGTGAAAAGTGCGCCATATTACCCCCTGCTACCCTATGTTGAACTTGATGGTGGTGAGATGATGCATCCCTATATGGGTCATTATGAGTTTATCGTAAACGCTAAAATTATGGCCTATTCAAATTTTAGTAAACACCGTATACTCACCTTTTCTGTAGAAAAAAAATAGCACTGGCTTTAACCTACTTTGACAATTTTAGAAAATGCATAGGTGTTGTTATAAAGGCACTCATAGCGTGGTATGTTTACAACCGTTATCGTAACAAAACAAGTAGTAAACCAGCGGTATGATATCCTTATATCTAGAACTTCATGCGTAGTCCGCTAACTATTACAGTTTGATATTATAGCCTACCGTGTTATGTTATTAGTATGCCTATTAGCACCGCCATCGGTCACGCCTATAGGCCTAGATATTAGATGTAATCAGTTAATTTCACAGTGTGTTGCACACCTTTCATCGTAAAAGTGAGACCGTACTTGTTTTTTTTAAAAAACCTTTTGATAGATGAGAGGGTCCGTGAAGTTCGTGATCCTAAAAATGGATTTTTAACTCTACAGCCAGGGCAGGATCGTAGATAAGTTTTCATTAAAATGAGAGAGGGGGTAGATATAATTCTAAAAGGTAACTCGCTCGTTTTCGTATGACAATGATACCGTATTTAATTCTCTAATTTTCTAGAGACCAAGTTTATGGTCTTTTGTGACAATTCGTCGGGAGTTGGGTCAGTTGGGGTGTTCCATAACTTTTTGACCAATTTTCTAATAGACCTACTAAACGGCATGCTCTGGTTTCTTAAGGGGGGAGGGAGGGGTTTTGGACACCCCATCGACCTATTTATTTGCAAGCTTGCCTAGAACCCACACCTCTTTCTCCACCTAAACTAGGACTACTGACTTAAAGGGTAGGCTCTATCACTATAAGCATAGGACTTCATGTCATTGATAAACAAAAATAGGTAGATGTGTTACCAAAATAAAACAACAAAAAAACAACCTAACAACGAGATTTTATTTTGGTAACACATCTACCTATTTTTGTTTATCTTGATATTTGCCCTGTATTACTTCAGCCATCTACTTCCTGTTTAGCGTTGTTACCCGACACTGGAACATTTATCCCTTCATGCCATTGACATGAAGACTTAGGCTATTGACAATACTATAGTTCGCAATATGCACGTAGGCCTAGGTCTATCTTTTAAAAAAACCCTATTTAGTGTCTACTAAAGCGTCAGGTTCCGTTACCTCAAGCATAGTACCAAATTGAGCAGCAATAATGCATAGGGGGCATATGCCTAGGCCCAAGCCAATCATAGGCCTATTTATCGACTTGTTTCTTTTCCCGCCGAAGACGGATGTGTCGGGCCATTGGCGCAAATAAAACTGCGACACAACGCATTTCCATTCTCTGGACTACATCCTGCTGAAAATCTAGTAGGACCATGGTCCTGCTACAAGGGAGATCCAGCGGGAGTTTGAGAATAAATGTTGAAGAAAGATGAAGTTTCTTTTCAGGAGCACTTACTGAATGAAAATTCAATGCTGATTGTATTTATTAAACACTTTAAAGGATTGTCTCTTATTACATGCATCATTAAGCAAAGATACTTGAGATCAGCACAAAATATTAGACCTATAGACAATTCTTTGATTCTATCTATCCATCTAGGCCTAAGCTCCATTAGCACCAAATAGGCCCAAGGTGCATAGGGCACAAACTCTTTCTCTTCAGTTTAAGCTATGGGGGTGATGCATTGTGTACTTGCATATTATTGAGACCTTTAGTCATTGTCCTCTTTGATGGTTGTTCTACAAAGCCTCTGTTGCCAACTGGTAGGGCCTATCCAATGTATGTCTAATTCTTGTAGCCTACTGGGAATCTATTGTCACTCATTTTGGATGTGAATAATTCTAGTCAAACAAGCAAATAAGAGAAAACAGCAATACGTTTCTACAATAATAAGGAAAAAAATGGTGGATTATATTTGGAATGCATTTGTTTCAAACCCCAGGAATTACGACCAATTAACGCTTACTTCCTATGTGCAATAGGGTGGTTTTTTTCATAGCTTTATTTCATGCGCTGAGAGTTGGTGTCTTCTGGGTATGAAATAAAGATCTAGAGAAACCACCCCAATGCACATAGGAAGTAAGAGTTAATTGCTCATAATTATTGGGGGTGGAAAAAACAAGTAAAGGTAAAGGTAAGTCCCATGGCAGCAACCTGCCATCGGGGATGAAGATAACTCTTCATGTACAAAGTCACAGAAACTATTAAGTGGGGTCGCTAGTTCCCTTCCTTGCTGTGTTTACCTTCCCCTACTCATGCATGAGGTATTCATATACAGCTGGATGAGAGGTTGTGTCTAAGCAAACTCACTATTAACTAGGCCACTGTGGTCCTCAACAAGTAGGCCTACATGCCCGATATAATACACAATTTTTTCTTATTGTTGTAGAAACATAGGACCTGTTGCTGTTTGGTGTCTTCTCTTATTTTTTTGGTTGACTTTAATTCTCCCCAGTCAATATTTAAGAATTTATAAGACATAGCCTATGTTTTCAAATAAATTTCATTCCTTTTCCAGTGCATTTATTACTTTCCATCTTTCACGGTCATGTTAATATAGATAGGCCTGTTACATTTGTAATTATCAATTCCATGTTTTTTTATCTGCAGAGATGGATGAAATGGCTGGGATAACGAAAAGCTATGGCAGTACAACCTCTGCTCCACAAACAGAAAACAAACATGAAGATGACATCACTGTTGCTACTATCAGTAGTAATTTTGCAGCAACAAGTCAAAACTCTACAACAAAAACTAGCCAGACTCTCAGTTCCAAGTAGGCCTACATAATAATAGTTCTGTTTATTTAGATTTTATGAATACTCCTTCTGTATAATCATGTTCATTTCTCTCTTTTTGGATAGAATATTTAGGTCCATTAAAGGTGTGGTACAACATCTAGGCCTAATTTTACATTCTCTGTGAGGATTTTCTTCATTTCTTTTCTCTTCTACTAACTGTATTTATTATATGTACTCGCTGCACAAAACTGAAATCTAACATTTTGCTAAGTCATGTGAACGTCAGTGGTGTCATTCTTGCTCGTCATTTTTTTTAAATATCTGTAGGCCACATGTAATCTTGATAAAGACCTTTTAGTTGAAACATCAATTTGTGTGTGTTATTATGTATGTTTCTAGAGATTAGCAAAACTTCATTACCCTGTTTCAAACTTTACCTAATGGTATGTATTGCTGATTTAATACCTGTACAGCGGGTACAAAGTGTCATATTTACATCTGTCTACTGCTTATAAATGTTCATATTATGTATTCATTGTGACATTTTATATCTATGAAATGCTGGCACCTTATGGACGAATGCTAAATATACACAATGAATTGCACTACAGCATTATGCAAGAGGCAGACTGTCTCAATGAAATGTGGGAAGAGGATGATTGACCTATTTAATATCTACATTAACTTTCAGCTTAATGAAACCATCTAACAGGTTGATGTTACACACACCTCTTTCTCACTAAGACTCCAAACAGCTGGCATCCCAATTCAACATCATCAGGTGCCATGCTGGTATCCCAATTATAAAAGTATATTTATGTATATCATATTTTAAGTATATAAAAGCACAGCTGTTCATAGTAATAATCTGAAATTTGTAGAAATAACAATTGTATAAAGAGTGTGCTTAGTTTGAATAAATGGGTATTCACAAAAAGGGATGTTCATGATGGATGGAGGAAGGTTGAGGGATTCCTTGTGAATTTTAGTATTGCTCCAGGGCCTCTTAAATGGAACACATTATATGGAACAAAACAACAGCTCACAAACACATGCATATATCACACAATGACATTGAATCAAAGGACATGAGTCCATGGACCGCTGAATCAGCAATCAACCAACCAACCTTGAATACTGTTCTATGAATTCTCGTATCATTCTCTGTCTTATTTACAACACAATTGTGGCACTCTCTTCCTAGCTGTAATACAACATTCATCAATGACTTTCACACTTTATTTATTTTCAACCATTCCCAACCTCTTCCTACCTCTTTAAGCTCAGTCTCTGAGTAAGGTATCTTCTACTTCTGCCATCCAAGACATTTCTCTTTTGATGCACCTTCTAGAGGTTGGTATTACGGGTGATAGTCATTGTTCGCAACTTAAAGTGTTCTTTCAATGTCTTACTTTGATGCTAGGTACTTTTAGAAGAATATATCTCTGGTACATCCTAGAACTGAACCAACACATACAGTGATTCTAACTGACTCCCCTTAGTATGCCGCACAATATAGTTAAATTTACAATTAGATAAGAGTGGGATTCTTTTCTCCACAACAATGCCCAGAGCATCCCATGGATCTACTGTCCTGGTCATGTGGACATCAGACAATGAAAAAGCTGACACATTTGCAGGTAAAAATATAGTGGATGACAAAGTCATGAGAAGAATAGGGCAATGGATCAAGCTGACGTTTTGAACTCCATAAGAGACATAGCATGCGAAAGTGAGACTAGTGTGGATGATGATTCCTTTCCAATGTTCAGGATTAAAGATCAGGGTTTAAAATACGTTGTTGCTAAAAGTGTACATTTTGGAGGGTGCAGAAGAATGATGGTCAACCAGAAGAGGACCGGTGGTGCCAGCAGAAGTGTAATGCCGGATACAATCAGGGAGAGATCAGAGCAACTATGGATGTGTCCAGATTGCAGTGATGATGATCTGACGACTAACTAACTTTACATATAGACCTACACATTACCATGTGAATTTGCTTCTTGATCCTAACATTTTTTATTTGCCTTATTTTTGTCAACAGACGTGCACAAATGAAACGGCAAAAATCATACTATACACCTTCCATGGTGGACGAACTGAGAAAGAGAAATAAACTTTATTTCTTGGATCCAATTTCTAAGCTCAGGAACTTTCATAGTTTTCCATGGAAACTAACACTTCAAATTCTTAAACTTGTACTCATCACAGTGCAGGTAAGTCTTTCTCATGTCTGCCACAATCTAAAAAATAAAAATAATGCAAATAAAGGTATTCAATCTCTTAGATGTATGCATCAACTGTTCACACAATAGTAACACCAGTCATAGTGCAGAAAACAAAAGTGAGGCAAAAACATGGAAGTGACATAATACCCCAAAAATCAGAACAAAATATCAGTGTTTATCTGTATTTCTATTTAGCATTCTGATGTGATCGCTGACAGTGTCTTCCTTCACTTGATGTGTGATATGTAGTATATTTTATTAAGGTCTTTTGGTTGAAATGTTGATTTATTTTGCTTTTCCAGAGATTGATGAATCTTTATCCAGTGTTTTCCATTTCCACCTGTCAGAACATGTTTTTGCTGCAGCTCTACTTGTTATTTAATTAAATCAATTTTTTGGTTTAGTAAAATGTACCTCTTATGGCAAGATACGCTTCTTTCAACTGTGGACAATTAGTCCAAATTAGCTATATCAGAGCTTTTTACGATCAGAAATAGTGGAGGCAGCGGTAATTCAGTTACCATGATCTCCCAAAGATTGAGTTGTTATTGGGTAGGTAAATAGGTGATGAGTTTACCTCTCCTAAGAAGAGGTGCACATCTTTCATCCAGCGGACGATGTCCAAGTAGGTTACATCAGGACACACAACTGAAAAGTACCAGTATTAGAGGTAACAAAAAACCCTAAAGTAAGTATAAAAGTCAGTTGTTATTAGGTTGCTAGGTATAGTTAATGAGTTCACCTCTCTTTTGGAAGTCCAATTGTTGTTCGTCAATCACAAGTGATGATGACCATTTGTTACATCCACTATTGAAAATTCAATTAGTTATGTCCTTGATTACGAGTTCGTAGATGGCTAATGAGCCCTATTCGAGCTGTAAATGTTTTTGGACAGTTTGGGCATGGAATGACCACTGTAGACGGATCTTGGTCTATCCGTGACTTTCTAGATATTCTCCGCTGTTGAGCTGCTGCATTTCTCCTCTTTTCACAAGATGATGCACTCTTTTTGTTTGTCTAATGAGTCCTTGTAGCGGTTCTTTTGGCCACCTTGAGATTGTGTACCCTTCTCCAGCTCACCATAGAAAATTATCTTTGGCAGAAGATGGTCTGGCATACGCACCAAATGACATGCCCAACGAATCTGTGTCTACATCAGGGTAGTGTCAATGCTGGAGATACCAGCTCTATCAAGGACAGTGGTATCTGGAATGTTGTCTTGCCATTTGATGTTCATAACTTTTCTAAGACAAGCTGTGTGAAAGTGATGGAGTTTTTTCACATAACGTCTATACACATTCCATGTTTCACTAGCGTATAACAGCACTGGAAGTACCACTGCTCATGTCCACTGGAAGTACCACAGCTCTGTAAACATTCAGCTTAGTCTGTAGGTTAATGCCATTTCTATGCCAAAAATTTTCGTACAATCTGTCGAAAGTACTGCTTGCTTTGGCGATCCTTGTATACACTTCATCATCAACATTGGCATTTTGTGATAACGTACTACCTAGGTATGTGAATCTATTCACAACTTTCAGTGCCTCGCCATTTACCTTTATACAGGGCTCAAGATAGCTTTTGCTAGGTGCTGGTTGTAGCATGACTTCTGTTTTCTCTGTGTTATAGTAAGCCCAAAATGTTTACTCCCAGATCTAGATCTCTGAAAGCATCATTCAACATAGCAGAGAACATGATACTAAATAGGGTAGGTGCTAATGCACATCCTTGTTTTACTCCATTTGAGACTGGAAACATTTCAGATAACTCTTCATCATCCTGAACTCTAGCTTGCATTTCATCATGCAATTGCTGCACCATTGAGATAGATTTCTGTGCGCATCTATATTTTGCCAGAATCTTCCACAGCCCCTCTCTACCTACTGTGTAAAATGCTTTTGTCAAGTCTATGAATGCTGTGTACAGGTCAGAGTGTTGTTTTTGGCATTTTTCTTGAAATTGTCTTTCAGCAAAGACCATATCAGTTGTTCCACATTCTTTTCTGAAAGCACATTGGCTTTCGGGTAATAATCCTTCATGTAAGATGGTTCAAAAGATTTGTAGCAAATATCTTACCAGCGATGGACAGTAGAGAGACACCACGATGGTTAGTACCCAATTAGGTTATATCAGGACACACGGCCATAAAATATTAGAGGTAACAACGACCCCAAGTTATAAATGAGGCTAAATGTTGTTATTAACCTTTAGCATGCTATTTTTATAATTACATAATTTCTCTCCAGCAGCTGGATTATTTTTTAAAAATGTATGTTATTGTTGGTGGCTGTTTTGAAAATGTGATAACTTTTTTGCTGTTCGAGATATTTAAATAATATTTGTACCTTTAAATAAAGAATTTAATTCTGCATATATTTCTGCATATACATTTTGTTTGTGTGTGTGTGATACCAGACATGTGACAAAGTAGTAAAGACACTTTTTCACACACAAAAACAAATTATAACCAAAAAAAAATGAAAACAAAATAATAAAAACATTACTTACCTTTTCTTCGAAATTTCCTGGAATGGCAACCATGTGATACAGACCTAATTCTACAGTATTTATGGTCAAATTGCCATAATTTCACTGGGAAAAAAAATATATAGATAAATATAAATTATATATATATATATAATAAAACCTTATAGATTTGTCATACAGTCATTCTCTGAAGCTAGATCTAGTCCAAAACTGAATCGCTCTGAAACAGTTATGTTTGACCTCAAAATATAGAAACAAAAGTGGTCTACTGTATTTTCAAGTGCCACCGTGAAAATCAACTACATCTCAAGAATTCATCATCTGAATGAAAATCCATAATGATTTTACTATATTACGATAAAACAAAGTCTATAAAAACCAGATTCACTTTCATGGCACCATACTAATGTCCAGATGTGGACAGATTGTTAAGATTTCGATATTTCAACCAGAATTGGTTCATCATATCCACTAAACTTGCAGGATAGTGTTTGTTGTTACTGAGGATATTTCAATACCTGTACGGGATGTTTGTTGTTGTTGTAATAGTCCTTGTCTCGATTGGTCCGTTCGGGTGACTTTGTGTGCACGATTTGAATGGCTTGATGAAATCGCATCTTTTTTTGGAGATGCGGTTAGTCAAGTACTGAAAAACGCGTGTGCAATTGTTGCTAGGCGATTTGGTGCCGTAGAACGGACTGGTTCAATTCCCGTTAGTCTCAAGAATTTTTAAAAATATTATCCTCTGGCTTCCTACTTAAAATTTACGTGTATAAACTTGCAGGGAAAGGAAGTCAAATTGAATAACTAGCCAGATTCTCTAATCTGGTAACCAAAATTTTAAAATTTGATTTCTTTTATTGATTACAGGGTAACTAGCAACAGGAATTATACACTCAACCATGGCCAGTAAAGGTTAAAAATAATACTCTTTTGATGTAGGTCCCATGTTTGTAGCATAAACTGTAATGAAATAGGAAGAAACAATATAATTAATAGGCTCTCAATATTTTCTTTCAATTATCTTTGTTTATTTTATAGCAGGAACAGAGGAGAAGGATTATTCCAGATAATTTTGTGGGTTTTTATCTTGTGAAACATTTATTTTTCCATCATCCAGATTGTTATATTTGGAGGTCAAAGGGAGAACACTGTTGAGTATTTTGAAAGGAGTGACCTTACATACAGACATCTTCTTCTGAAAGATTGGAGTATTGCATATGAGACTTTACCATATCCCCCTGCAGCTGGACAGTATGCAGTATACAATATGTCTGAATTGTTTGACCATATGAATGCTGTCATGGAACGGGTAGGAAAATTGTATCCATTTAATTAACAAAGCTAATGATATTATATAAATTTATTTTTAAATCAGCAATACTGAAAATTTTGACATGTTTTTCCTTTGCCTAATAAAATATGAGTAGTAACTTCATGTAACTTGAAACCTCCTTGTAACTGAATACCGGTAATGGGAAAAATACAGTATTGGTAGATTTCATTTCATATTCACTGCTTAAGTAAAGTAATGTAAAGTTAGCCCATAGCATTAGGTAATGCCATAAGGATATGAGATGTTAGTGATCTCACATTTCAGTATCTCTACATATTAGGGCAGTAGCCATCTCCTCTCCCTTGCAGTCTTAGTTTCTGGATTAATCTGGCACCCAGTTAAAGCTGCGTTGACACGGGAGCCATTGTAGTCTGACATATTTGAAATCTTATAAAGCAGTTGTAAATTAACAGTGATGTTGCACTGAATTGAATTTTGCAAGAATTTCCAGCATAGTCACACTCATCATCTATCGAAAATAGAAAATGCAATAAACAAAGCACCAATGAACAAGGCAGCAGGCTCTGATAATATACAAACAGAACTTATCAAAGCAGCAGCAGAGTGCGGTAAAAAATGGCTACACAGACTTTTTAATGTAATGTGGAAAAAACAAGAGACACCAGAAGACTGGAGGAACGCGATAATCATTCCCATATGGAAGAAAAAAAGCAGTAAGAGAGACTGCACAAAATACAGAGGGATATCTTTACTAAGCCACACAGGAAAAATTTTTAACAAAATATTAGAGCAACGACTACGAACATATATTGAACCACAACTTCAAAACACCCAAATGGGCTTCCGTAAGAACAAAAGCTGTACGGATGCTATCTTTACACTTAGACAACTAACAGAAAGAGCCACAGAAAACAACAAAGAATTATATATCGCATTCGTAGACCAAGAAAAGGCATTCGACAGAGTAGACAGACAACAACTATGGAAAACACTATCAATATACGGAGTACCAGAACATTTAATCAACATATGCAAGGGCATTTATGCAAATAGCCAATGTGCAGTAAGAACAAATGCAGGTGTGTCCAATAAGTTCCAAATCCAATCAGGAGTTCGCCTCTACTTTTTATAACATATATCGACCACATCTGTAAACTAACAAGTACCAACGAAGAAGATAACATAAATGACAAATTGAACGAACTACTCTTTGCAGACGACCAAGTACTAATAGCAACATCAGAAGAACAATTGCAAGACCATATGAACAGACTCCACACAACATGTAAAAAATTCAACATGAAGATCAATATTGAAAAGACCGAAATAATGGCAATAGCAAAGAAAGAAAGAAATATCACCATCTCCATCGATGATAAACACCTTAAACAAGTAAATGAGTTCACTTACTTAGGAAGCATTATATTGAGTGAAGGGAAAACCAGTAAAGAGATACAAAATAGATGCAACAAAACATACCAGATCCTAGGACAGATGACACGCATTTTCAAGAACAAAAATGTAAACATAGACACTAAAGTTGCATTATACAAGACTATTATTATTCCATCACTATGCTACCAGTGCCAAACCTGGACAATGACAGCACAAGACAAACGAAAAATAGTGACAACAGAAATGACATGTCTACGAAGAATACTCAGAGTGTCATTAAGAGATAGAATTAGAAACGATAACATCAGACAGATAACCAAAACAATACCAGTATTGGAACACATCAAAAGACAGCAGATCAAGTGGTTTTCACACGCTTCCAGACTACCGACATATAGCATGCCACAGATGGCCATGACACATAGACATAACGGTTATAAAGCCAGAGGCAGACCATGTAAAAGATGGATCACAGAAATCAAAGAAGCCACAGGAACAAGCTTACAAACAGCGCACAAGAAGGCCATCTCCAGAGAACTCTTCCACTGCAAGGCAAACAAGGGACACAGCATATAGATAGATAGATAGATCATCTAAGATGGTTGGTACACTTAAGCCAAATGGAACATGGGATGTTTCAAAGATGTATTTGCTATGGAGATTTGATCTCTGACAACAGAGCCAAATATTGCCAACTCCTTATCCCTAAAGACATACTCAAACTTGATATGATAGCATTACACATGAATACTGCAGACTGGGAAGAGTTTGCCAAAGACATTTCCATCTGGAAGCAGTTTAAATGGATTCTTATAAAATTGTAAAAACCAGAATATGATAGAATGTTGTCATGTTTGGTAACTTTGTTACCAGTATCAAACTTGTCTTTAACAACCTTGCAGCAGAGAAACATCATCACATGTGAGATGAAGTGTTTGAGGAAAGCTGCTATGGTCACAAAACTAGACAGAATAAGAAATGACTATAGGCATATCAGAAGAAGAGTAGGAATAATGCTTTGTATCGAATATATAGAAAGTCTGCAGATAAAGTGGTTTGGTCATCTTGTGAGAATGGACCCAAGTCAAATACCATTGAGAGCTTATAAAAAATGATCATCTGGATACATAGCCAAGGGTAGACCTAGAAAGAGATGGATAGATAACAAGATAACATCATGACAACCCTCCACAAACACAGATTCAGCATGACTCAGGCATCACATCCGGCTTTGAACAGAAACTTACAGCTTCCACACCTACGCTTAGCAGCAGGTGTGGATGCTATCAACTAGCTCCCACCTGTGGAAAGAAACTTCATTGCCTCTCAATACTAACAAAATGCTTAATAGGCCTACATTGCCATTAAGCTATAAAATCAGTCAAACATACATTATTTTTGAATACATAAATGGGTGTGAAAATATTCTCCGTTATTAATTCAAACAATTTATAGAGTGTTAACTTCATTGTATTTGAGTTCCCAAATATGTATTCTGTCCCTCAATAAAGCATTATTTTCTCCATCTAAAATAATGTTCACAACGCATAACCCCATAGCTTGTGATAATCCCCAGGAAACTTAAAATGAATACACCCATAAATAAGAAAGAAAATCCATTATTTACACTGATTTTTACAAATGTTGTTGAAATTTTACTGAGTAAATTTTACTGATTTACACTGAGTAAAGTGATTAATGTTTGTGCTGAAAAATAGTATTGTGTACTACTGTTTACCTTTGCTTGTTTATCCTCAGTATTACACAATTTCAGACTGGGCATTGGCATCTATTCATCTCAATAAGGACAACAACACAAATAAGCCTTACCCAATAGTGTTATGCTTCAGAGCAAATGATTTTGTAGAGTACCCTAATGGAAGTTATGTTGTGTCAGCAACAGTCTTGCACAGTAAGTGAACTTCTATAAGGCCTATGTGTGACGTGTGTGGAGTTTAAATCATTACTACGCCTATATCATATACATTTTTTATACTGCGTCAATATTTATTCTCTGTCTATTTAGTTAGTCGTCAGATAACCATCACCAATCTCTGGGCACATCAATAGCTGTTTTGATCCAAACAGTTATGTTACTATTTCCTCTAGGTCAAATATTAGTCATCAGGTGCCATGCCGGGTGGCGTAGGCGGTCATGGCTCTCCACAGCTCTCTGTCCACAGTATTATGTATCAAAGTCGTTGTTGTTTCCTTGACGTGCCAGGTTGTCAAACTGTCTAATATTTCTCACGTTGTCGCCCTCTGTCTCTGGTGCCTTCAATCTTGCCTATTGTGATTTTGTTCTCTAAACCTGCCTGTCTCATGAAGTGGCCAAAAAAATAAGATTGCCTTTTTCTTATATTGTTGATTAAGGTCCGTTTCGCATTTAACTCTTTCAACACCTCTATATTAGTTTTTCTGGCAGTCCATGGTATTCTCAGCATTCTTCTAGGTCAAATATTATCTAACATTTATATCATTAGGTGCTCTGAGTTCCTGTTTAGTATGTCCTTCAGAAAATGGTAAGACTGTTATGGCTCTGCATTGGTTTATAATTCTTCTTTAATATCCTATATAAATAACAAAACTGTCAGAAGATTATCCAACAAGGTGGAGAGTGCCACAGTAACAGAACTAAGAAGCGATAACAACAATGATAGTGTTTTATTTTCATTGGTTACTAATATAGGCCTAAGTAATAAATAGTAAAACTAATGTCAGTGAAAAGTAACACAAAAAACAAAGGAACAAGAAGCTTATCCATATAAGATTCAATAGGGACCTTTATCAAAAATTTTAAAAAACCAACAAGAAATAAATAAACAGAACTATCTAATTAATAATAATAATAGCACCTAATTATAGGAAGCTAGTAGTAGTAGACCTATACTGAATTAGTGGTGATCTATGGAAAAATTAATTTTCTTATGATCAAACTATGGTCAAAATTTAGATAATATATAAATTATTATATATAATATAGATCTGAATATGATCAATATATAATCTCAATCATATAATAGGAAATTATAGGCCTATACTGGTATTTCAAAACAAAAATAAGTTACGTATTGTTAATGGTAAGTTAATATTTTATTCGGAAGACAAAATCAACAACACCTTTTTCTACTCTAATTGAAAGTAATGAAGCTATTAAATTAACAATTTAAAAAAAAAAATATTACTTGTATAATGTTCACAGTAATCCACAGATAGGTGCTATAAAGAAATATTCAGAATTTTATTTCAAATACTGCACTAAATAATTCTGTAGAAAGTTTAAACAATTGTTGTAATGATTTTCAGTTGCACAATTCACAAAAAGTCCAATAATGTCTGTCCAATCCCTTTCACTGAATCCCCACCAAACAGGTAATTAAACCAGCATCTGGGCAATAAATATGTCATGTTCAGTCATGCCTAAATGAGGGCAACCAAGATATCACTTTATTTTACGAGAAGATCTAGTGTGATTAGTAGTTAGTTGCCTGTCATAATTATAGTCTCACTTAGTTTTCATTAAAATTGTTACAAGCAATTACAATTTTTCCATAGATTGTACAGACATTCATCCATTGGGACATACTGAAACTGGACCATATGATGTTCAAAAGTACTTAAAGCATCACAATTTCACCCTACCTTTTAACAGGTAAGATTTCTAAGCTGTACTGCTGGAACACTATTTTGTGTTATGACCTGCAGTGTAAATATTGAATTATGCAAGTCAAATGGATCAGATGATGGTGGTTGCAGGGCGAGCTTTGGTTCATGGAAGTCAAATATTTGACTTGTGTAGGTCAGATGGTGGCTCATTAAAGTCATATGTTAGCTCATGAAGGTCAGTCGCTGGCTCATGCAGAGAAAATGGCTTTGTATGGGTCATGTTCTGGCTCATGTAAGGAAAATGTTGATTTATACTGAGTCTCTCATCCACTGTAGTTGTGTGGACTCATCAGAATTTATCCTTCAAAAGTGACACTATTATACATTTTCTGTGATTTTCATTGGCCATTTTGTGTATGGTATATTTTGTATTGACAGCCAAAAAGAAATCATTGGAAAAATCACATAGCATCACTTTTGAAGGATAATTACCAATGAGTCCACAGGAGTACATAAGGGAAGAGATACTTGGCGTATACAGGTAAAATGTTGGCCTGATGGTTAAGATGTCAGCTTATGCATGACAAGAGCTGGCTCATAGAGCTTAGATACTGGCTCATGCATGTCATGCATCCATTTTTACCAAAAAATAGAAGGCTTGATAGAGAAATAGAGACGAGGTGTAAAAAGGCAAATGCAATAACATGCCAACTGTCACCACTACTTCTTCATCCCAAGATCGAGATAGAAATCAAAAGATAAATTATCTACAGTATATTCCTACCAACACTGTGTTACCAGTGCCAAACCTAGTCTCTGTTATCTTCACATTACATTAGTGATATGTGAGATGAAATGCTTGAGGAAAGCCGCCAGGGTCACCAGGCTTGATAGATTACAAAATGATGATATCAAGGAAAGAATAGATATAATACCTTGTACAGATTACATAGAAAACCAGCAGATCAAGCGGTTTGGTCACATTATGAGAATGTATCACAAGTTGCCCATACAGCCATATAACCAAATGAGATCAGGGTACAAAGCCAGAGGAAGACAACAGAAAAGATGGATAGAAAACATCAGGGACATCATGAACAGTCACGGTCATAGCACATCCGAGGCCACACATCTGGTTTTAGAACACAAGATTAAGCTCCAATAATCCCTATGCTTAACGGCAAGAGCTTAACAAACCACTTGGGGAAAGACAATAGACAATACCATATCAGATGGATAAGGTAGAATTTTTGTTCTTTTGTTTTGTACTTGACCAGAGACCTGTAAACAATCTGTGACAATTATGTTTGGTGATATCTATAGGGCAATAACAAAATTATGTTTTCTTTTGTTTCTGTAATAACTGGTATGATAGATAATAACTCCCAATGGATCTCTCTTGTAACAGGACAATGGTCTGTTACATTACAATGCTTCTCCTTCCAGGGCCAGATAAATGAAACACCTTAAATGGAACAAAACAACAGCTCACAAACACATGCCTATATCACACAATGACATTGAGTCAAAGGGCATGAGCCCATGGACCACTGGATCAGCAACCAACCAAAACAAAGCTACATAATTATCAAACATGTGTGCTATGCACACTATACTATGGATCTGAAACATGGACTACCTACACAAAAGACAAGAGCAGATTAAAGACCTTTTACCTAAGATGTTTCTACAAAATCTTAAATATTAAATGGCATGACAAAATCACCAACATGGAAGTTCTGTGCTACACTCAGCAACCATCTGCCATGAAAACCCTAAACAGCAATAGATTACCGGTAGGTTGGCTGGACCATGTCTGCAGAATGTCAAACTGCTTATCCCAAAACAAGTACTATTCAGAGAACTGGTTGAAGGTCAGTTGTAGACCAATGCTGAGGTATAGAGACATCTGTAAATCCTCAATGAAAAACTTTTTCATAGACCAAAAAAACATTGCAGAAATTTGGGCCATTTATTTGAAGGTATAGCTTTAAGCTGGGGCAACGATGTTCAAAAGTAATATGTTTAAAGATATGGAAGAAAGAAGAGAAAGATACAAACAAAAATATTCTGTTGCTGTGACATGATCGCTTGAAAACTCCCCATTCTTGAGAAAATTCTCAATGGATTGCTTCTTATTTTTTCTTAATGACTGTCTGCAAGACGCAAAAGGCCCTACTTACATAGAAAAAAGGACTACTATTTAAATCAATAATCAATCGAACTCAGAGATATCTTGTCTCAGACAATGATTTTCTATTTGTCTCTATCCTTGGATATGTATTTACTATTTACTTGAAGCTAAATAAAATTTTTATTCAGTTTTCTTGTTTAAAATAATTTTAATTTTCCATTATTTCTTTCCTTGATTGTTTCTCTCTTATGTTAACATTTATGACAATTAATCGTATTTTGCTCTCTTTCAGAACACTTGACATAACACTGTCATTTTATCTTAGAACATTTCATCTGAACTTGATTGAAACACATTATGGGCCAACATGTTATAATGTCTCCATAGATGTAAGTTGTCAGCAACTATTTGCTTTGAGAAGCAAAGTTTACCTCTTTTAGGACTTATTATTGTTTAAAGTTCATACCTAATTAATTTCAGTTGTAGAAAAATGTCACCACATATTTTAATTTTATAATCTCCTACTATTATAAATGGGGTATATATAACAGACCTATATGACTGGAGGGGATATTGGTTACAGAAAATTATCATATTGGTAAATTTGGTACTATACCAAAATAAGGGTCTACATATTTTCAGAAATCATATAAAAATGATGATAGATTATGATTGCTTCCCTTGACTTCACTTATTCGGTGGCATGTGGATGTTTGTTTAGAATTTTTTTAAGACAACAAATACGGGGGAGAAGGATTTGGATCTGATAAGCCCAGTCATAGCAGAATCAGCATATCACGACTGTGGTTTTCGTGTACTGCAAACACTTGTCAGCTTTCAGCTCAACCTACTGTTGGTGCTTTGTAACATTGCACTTCCAGTGAATCTTTCCCTTCCCCCACTGTAGTTGGATACGGTTATACTGCAAATATGTCCCTGTCTGCAAATATTTCTGGGAGCACTCTTCACAACTACTGTAACAAGCATACTGCATCATTACCAGTTGAAGGCAAGCTGAGCATTCTTGAGGTAGCGATTTGGAACTAGGACTGAGCGGGCGGAGTGATGTCACTAACGTAGTTCATGAAACCTAAATTTGAATTAGAATTATTTAACATTCTTCAAAATACTTACATTTGAATGGCAATTCTTTAACATTATTCATTATACCTATTTTTGTATGAGAATTCTTTAACATTGTTTTCAATACCCACATTTGAATTATGATTCTTTAACAATCTTTAGATTTGGTTGTGTTAGTGTAAAAATTAGTATCTTGTTAGTGTCCTTTACTATTTTTTCAGATAGTGTACACAAACAGTGAACGAAGTGGTCAACTACTGATTGACTTAATTTCTAAACCAACAGAGATAGAATGTGCAGGAAAAATCATGTCAGAGGAAGCTGCAAGTAAGAATTGACTTGATTCTCACTTGTTCTTGTTTGTTTGACTACAATGATAATTGATAAATGATTATATGCCACAAAATGATGGTGTGGCGCATGGCTGAGAGGTTAGAGCTTTGGTCACATCTATGACGTTCAAGGTTCAACTACCCAGTATGGACTTTTTTTTTTGTCTGAGGATAAATTAAAAACTCATTCTGTACATGACGTTGTGACAGCAAGTGCATGCAACCTGTATCACAGTTACAAATACCACCTTCCTGCAATGGGAAACACAGTATTTAAAAAAAAATTTTGTATGCAAGAAAATGAAGAAATAGTAGCCCTGTTTAAAATGTGTCACATCAAGACAGAGTACTTCCATTGATCAACATAAAATAAATAACCATCTTCTTCTTCTTCTGCATTTGTTCTCCTGCAGATTAACAGGATGTAGTTCTGAGAATGGAAACATTCCCAAAAGCCACCTTCACAACTGAAGAGAGTTTTACATTTGTGTTCCGCAACATCATCAATGCCATAATTTACAAGCATTGCACCATGACATACATAGGTGAGACTGGAAGGATGCTCACAGACCGATTCTGTGAACATCTGTACAGCGTAACAAAAACCAGACTGTTATCCCTGTTGCTGACCATTTCAATGGCATGGGCCATCAGGGTGCTTGTGATATTCAAGTGATGGCCATTAAGTCATGTTTTTCAAATTACCAGACCCATTATATGCTTGAGAACCACTGTATATATCAATTATTTGGCATGATTGAACCCTTTGGGATTCATGACCATTGGTCGTATGGATATCATGTTGTTCTCTGTCGTTGAAAACATGCATAAGTGAGCGTTACAAAATACCATATGTGTACACATCAAATACTATCACGTTTGAGATATAGTTGATTTATGTATTCAGAGTTATCATTATTTATTCAGGTTATACTGTCAAAAGATAAGCCATTGAATCATATCTCTTCTGTGTATTCTTCTTGTTAGCTATATTTTTCACTGTATAGTACATAGAATGTATTTTTTTAATAGTAATTATTGAATGTCATGTTACTTTCCTCAATTTGATTGTAGGTCAAGAACAGAGCATGACAGTTCAAGTGATTGTATTTGATGCATTTGTTATGGTTGTGTGTTTCTTCTCCACAATTTTATGCTCAAGATCACTCATGCGATGCAATAAGCTACGAAAGGTATGTAATTGACGACAGTGGTACATAACATTGAATTGGTAAAACTGCAGCAAAACTGATCCAACAGGTGAAAAGTGAACATGGTGGGTAATGTGGTTTAACAAATCACTGAAAGAACACAGGGAAATAAATACTAAATTTTAACACAAGGTCTTTATCAAGAACGCAACATAGCATAGCATGCAACAAATATTGGATGACACTGCCCATGATCATGTCATTCACAAGAAGTCTATTGCTCGTAATTGATGAGGATCAAAATTTAAAAAAATGAATAACTAAGGTAGATACTTTATCTGATTCTCAGTTCATGCTTCAAAAAATTAAGGTTGGTGCTGATATGGGTGCATGTGCCACATGTAGCTGCTTCCTACCTTCTTGGTATTACATGAATCTACTGACAATGACAAGCAGATGTTCACAGTAATGAGAAATCAGACATTACTTTCTGTGCAATGCACCTACAATAAGTGAAATAATGCATATAAAGAATATTTTGAAGTTACTTGGTGAATTATTACACTGCAATATCTAGGCTACAATTTTGAGAATTCTGTATTTACACTTTGCTGACCAATTTCGACGATCGTTGAAATTGGTATGATGCCACAGAACTACGGCCACCATAGTAATATTTTTACTAAATATACCTCAACCGAGGCATTACATCATTCCAAAATGGCTGCTCCCATAAGTTACAATGTTTAGTGGTATTTGGTGGCTAAAAATTATTAAAATCTTATTGCTTTTACGCAAGTTTTCCTGTCAGACATAATCATAGTTATATGTCATAAATAAAATAGTTATACTTGCATGAAAAATAAGTAGAGAAAAAAATTCACCATAGCAGAAAATGTTGACCATCATTACAGTAAAAATGATTCTGATTCTTGGAGCGAATCTGAAACTGAAAGTGGTGTTTCATGGAGCAGTTTCGATAGCCTAAATGATAGGCCTAATGACGATATTCAGATAATCACAACATAAGCAATGCAGGTGATTTAGTAAGTGTAAATAGAGTTGAAATTGAAGGTATGTGTGGCAGAATTGGCCATGAAAGAACTGAGGTACAAAACAATCATTGGGCATGGAAAAAGCTTGCTAGAAATAAATTTATTGAGCTGAATACTCTTGCTCTATACAGTAAACAAGAAGGTGTCATGACAAGTACAGATGGATTTCCGTACATCGTTCTGTTAAAACTTTTTTCCCTGACATTGTCATTCATCATATCACAGAAGAAGTGAATAGATATGGTGAAAACCACCTAACTGAGAACACAGGCAGTGCTAAATTCAAGAATTGGTCTTGGGACAGAACTTATACAGTTGAGATATCTGCTTTTATTGGCCTACACATTGCAATGGGAAGGTGTTGGAACCCAGCGTTTCTGACTACTGGTGCAAGAGCTATTGGTAAACGTAACACCCTATTCAAAAGTCATGAGTAGGAACAGATATTAAATGCTTCACAGAAACCTGCACTTCAATAATAATCAGGTTCAAATTCCAAGGGGACAGCCTGGCTCTCATCCCCTGTTCAAGATAAGACCTCTTCTTGACATCATTTTGCGAACCTACACTCAACGTTACACACCTTGCTGCAAGTTGTCCATAGACAAATCGATGGTGAGATTCAAAAGACGTTTATATTTCAAGCAATACCTACCAGCCAAACTCACAAAGTGGGGATTTAAACTATTGTGCTTGCTGATTCCAGCACACAATATTGACTAAAATTAATTATTTATGCCTATACTAGCAAAAACAATGATGAGCCTTCTTTTGGAGCAATTTCTAGAGTTGTGAAGCAGCTTCTGGATGGATATTCTAACAAAGGGAATATTTTGTACTTTGACAGCTTTTCTTCTCCAGCATTATTTCAAGAACTAAAAGAAATTCAGACTGGTGCCTGTGGGACTGTGATGGAGAACAAAAAGCTATTTCCTGAAGAAAGGAAAAAAAAAAGAATATGAAACTGAAAAAAACAGATGATGTCTTTTATGTCACAGAAGATAAAAATATGCTGGCCGTCACTTATCATGGCTGCATAATACACACAAAAATTAACCTTATATCTACTGTCCACTCCAGTTGAATAAATTGTTCCCGAAACTTAGACATAGTCTTGTCTGTAGTTGACTTCAATTAAATAGGTCTATAATTGTTGGGCGGTTTTTCATAATGAACTTAACATGTTACCATATATAATTTGAAAACATACGTAATTCCCAAGAACTCCTTACTATCAGAATCACAATCCATAATGATTTTATGTCAATTAGACCTATACATATTGACAGCCACTGTAATCTACTGATTGATTCCGAAATGGACAGATGTCTCCCGATAGGCCCCTATTTCAATTTATTTGGTCTAACATTCTTTATTCTTGATAGACTACAACTGGGATTGGAAGTTCAATGTGTCTGCTAACTATGATTTGCTGATTCTGAAAACATAACATTAACATTTGTGTAATTTTCACTTCACTGAATAAGGGAGCATAGCAACATGCACCGAACTTTGCCAACCGTTGTAAACAAATAAAAGACCATTTGTGCAGTTCAGTATCCATCGCGTGCTACAGGTAAATGATCTTGAGATTTGTTTCCATTGTCCCAACAGCTCAAATATTTATTATCTATCTGCATTGTATCTTATCTTTTTGTCTTTAATGTTCTACAAACCTAACATCAAGTGTTGAATTTATTTTTTATTTTTTTTCAGGATACGGCAGAGTTTTTTAAACTTCACAAAGGTAGACCTTTCAGTTTTTCTAACCATATGGAGTATATCAATATGTGGTACATTATTATTATCTGCAATGATGTTTTGACCCTCATAGGCTCAGCCTTCAAGATAGAACTGGAAACTCGAGTAAGTTTTCATCTTAATATAGAGAATGTTTTTAAAGATTATTTGTAGGTTTATTTAGCTACATGTGGTTGGGCTATCATCAGACAGCAAGGATCTTACAGGATAACTGAAAAATTAGGTTGTAACTGTTAATCTAGAACTTTGTGAAACTCCATTTACTAAAGCAGTTGTTTTTTAACTCTCAATCCACAATTTAGAAAGGTAAAATACATTTGTAGAGGACCAATGAGAGCAAATCCAGAAGATAGCACATTACATCATATCTCTAGTTCTTCTAAGTTTGATACAAATGGCTTCATTCTGAATCTTTTCCATCCTCTCTATTTCCTTATGACTGAGATGTAGGATTAACAGAGCATATTCAAAAACAGAAAGAACCAAATATGGCATAACAGAGCAAGACATTGATAACACAATGTTGGTATGAAGATTGAATATATGATTTGCCTTTTGATTTCCATTGGGATAGATGTATGTTTCAAGATTGGTGTAAGTTTATAATTTATTTAGTTTACTTTTTGAATTCTTTTCCCGATCTCTCTATCCAATCTTCTGTGATCTGTAAAAATGCCCCCAAGATATTTAATTCCTTAAAAATTTCATATATAAATGTGTATTTACATTTCAGGTATTCTCAATCTCATCTGAGAATTATGAAATCTGCAGCATATTACTGGGTCTAGGTGTTTTCCTAACTTTTATAGGAATACTTAGGTACTTGGGGTTCTTCAAGTCATACAATGTAAGTATATGATAATGTTTATAAACAAAGTAATGATATGTGATGGAGCAATGTTGCTCTATTGTATACCACATAGTTAAATAACTAACCAAGATCTAGACCATAAAACTCAAAACCCTTCAGGCTCATAGTAGTATTGTAATTGCTGTAACAACACACAACTCTTCAATGATTTCTTTCTTCAGCAATGTTAAGGAAAGTAAAAACATCATTTACATTAAATCTTTTTCTTTAATTTTGTCTGTTCATGAATGTTTATGTCTTCCACATTGTTTTTTTTCTTTATCAGAAAATATCATGATCTCACACAGGACATTCCTATAAATGTCAGTTGTCCATTCCAGCAATCATCCAAGAGTATGCAAACTCAAAGTTCCAGTCAGATGTTGATTAGGTAATCTTTGGATCTTTCTAGGGAAGACAAACCTGCTCCTCTCATCCCCGGTCACCCCCATTTTGTCATTCTTTATAAGTGGACATTATCACATCCCTCATCAACTTTTCCACACTGCAGTAAATACATTACTTTCCTTATTTGGTCAATCCTATCTCTTTAGGGAGCCACAGTAGTGAATCATATCACTCCTCAGTCTCTCTTCCCTGAAACCAGTTCATTTTTCAACACACTACACACTTTACCCAGTTCTACTAAGTACCCAGTTGTAGTACTAAGTTTGTTTGAAACTTTTTTCTTTGCCCACCTCCACCCATTTACTACCTGTCCTTCTTCCAATTCATATACACTGAACTATGTGTCTTTTGCTTCTGTGATCCATGATTTTCCAATGCTTGATTCATTTTCTTTTTTCTCATCTAGGCACTAGTATAGGGGGAGGTCTGTTTCATGTAGGATAATTTTGACAAGAAATCAAGTCAGTGTATTCTAAAAGCTTATTCTAAAAACATGATTTGTCAGATCAGTACTTTGATAATAAATAACTGTAGCAAAGTTGTTACGTTCTAAATTCTGCAATTCTCTCTGTGTTGCAATTCTCTCTGTGTTGCAATTCTCTCTGTGTTGCAATTCTCTCTGTGTTGCAATTCTCTCTGTGTTGCAATTCTCTCTGTGTTGCAATTCTCTCTGTGTTGCAATTCTCTCTGTGTTGCAATTCTCTCTGTGTTGCAATTCTCTCTGTGTTGCAATTCTCTCTGTGTTGCAATTCTCTCTGTGTTGCAATTCTCTCTGTGTTGCAATTCTCTCTGTGTTGCAATTCTCTCTGTGTTGCAATTCTCTCTGTGTTGCAATTCTCTCTGTGTTGCAATTCTCTCTGTGTTGCAATTCTCTCTGTGTTGCAATTCTCTCTGTGTTGCAATTCTCTCTGTGTTGCAATTCTCTCTGTGTTGCAATTCTCTCTGTGTTGCAATTCTCTCTGTGTTGCAATTCTCTCTGTGTTGCAATTCTCTCTGTGTTGCAATTCTCTCTGTGTTGCAATTCTCTCTGTGTTGCAATTCTCTCTGTGTTGCAATTCTCTCTGTGTTGCAATTCTCTCTGTGTTGCAATTCTCTCTGTGTTGCAATTCTCTCTGTGTTGCAATTCTCTCTGTGTTGCAATTCTCTCTGTGTTGCAATTCTCTCTGTGTTGCAATTCTCTCTGTGTTGCAATTCTCTCTGTGTTGCAATTCTCTCTGTGTTGCAATTCTCTCTGTGTTGCAATTCTCTCTGTGTTGCAATTCTCTCTGTGTTGCAATTCTCTCTGTGTTGCAATTCTCTCTGTGTTGCAATTCTCTCTGTGTTGCAATTCTCTCTGTGTTGCAATTCTCTCTGTGTTGCAATTCTCTCTGTGTTGCAATTCTCTCTGTGTTGCAATTCTCTCTGTGTTGCAATTCTCTCTGTGTTGCAATTCTCTCTGTGTTGCAATTCTCTCTGTGTTGCAATTCTCTCTGTGTTGCAATTCTCTCTGTGTTGCAATTCTCTCTGTGTTGCAATTCTCTCTGTGTTGCAATTCTCTCTGTGTTGCAATTCTCTCTGTGTTGCAATTCTCTCTGTGTTGCAATTCTCTCTGTGTTGCAATTCTCTCTGTGTTGCAATTCTCTCTGTGTTGCAATTCTCTCTGTGTTGCAATTCTCTCTGTGTTGCAATTCTCTCTGTGTTGCAATTCTCTCTGTGTTGCAATTCTCTCTGTGTTGCAATTCTCTCTGTGTTGCAATTCTCTCTGTGTTGCAATTCTCTCTGTGTTGCAATTCTCTCTGTGTTGCAATTCTCTCTGTGTTGCAATTCTCTCTGTGTTGCAATTCTCTCTGTGTTGCAATTCTCTCTGTGTTGCAATTCTCTCTGTGTTGCAATTCTCTCTGTGTTGCAATTCTCTCTGTGTTGCAATTCTCTCTGTGTTGCAATTCTCTCTGTGTTGCAATTCTCTCTGTGTTGCAATTCTCTCTGTGTTGCAATTCTCTCTGTGTTGCAATTCTCTCTGTGTTGCAATTCTCTCTGTGTTGCAATTCTCTCTGTGTTGCAATTCTCTCTGTGTTGCAATTCTCTCTGTGTTGCAATTCTCTCTGTGTTGCAATTCTCTCTGTGTTGCAATTCTCTCTGTGTTGCAATTCTCTCTGTGTTGCAATTCTCTCTGTGTTGCAATTCTCTCTGTGTTGCAATTCTCTCTGTGTTGCAATTCTCTCTGTGTTGCAATTCTCTCTGTGTTGCAATTCTCTCTGTGTTGCAATTCTCTCTGTGTTGCAATTCTCTCTGTGTTGCAATTCTCTCTGTGTTGCAATTCTCTCTGTGTTGCAATTCTCTCTGTGTTGCAATTCTCTCTGTGTTGCAATTCTCTCTGTGTTGCAATTCTCTCTGTGTTGCAATTCTCTCTGTGTTGCAATTCTCTCTGTGTTGCAATTCTCTCTGTGTTGCAATTCTCTCTGTGTTGCAATTCTCTCTGTGTTGCAATTCTCTCTGTGTTGCAATTCTCTCTGTGTTGCAATTCTCTCTGTGTTGCAATTCTCTCTGTGTTGCAATTCTCTCTGTGTTGCAATTCTCTCTGTGTTGCAATTCTCTCTGTGTTGCAATTCTCTCTGTGTTGCAATTCTCTCTGTGTTGCAATTCTCTCTGTGTTGCAATTCTCTCTGTGTTGCAATTCTCTCTGTGTTGCAATTCTCTCTGTGTTGCAATTCTCTCTGTGTTGCAATTCTCTCTGTGTTGCAATTCTCTCTGTGTTGCAATTCTCTCTGTGTTGCAATTCTCTCTGTGTTGCAATTCTCTCTGTGTTGCAATTCTCTCTGTGTTGCAATTCTCTCTGTGTTGCAATTCTCTCTGTGTTGCAATTCTCTCTGTGTTGCAATTCTCTCTGTGTTGCAATTCTCTCTGTGTTGCAATTCTCTCTGTGTTGCAATTCTCTCTGTGTTGCAATTCTCTCTGTGTTGCAATTCTCTCTGTGTTGCAATTCTCCTATAACATATGCATTCCTTTGAAGATCCAGAATTAGTATTATTTTATCTAAGAGTAACATGCATTGTGCACTAGATAGTCATTATTCTGCTATATTGAGAAGGACAGTATGCATAAGGGGAAACCCGAGTGCTGCATGCTTGTCCAATTTACAGGATCAGTAAACCAGAGCTGACTAATGCTGGAACCCTCTTTTGTAACAGTTAAGAACAAAAACTATTAACATTTTTCATACATAGGTGGGATATAGAATCTTCTTCTTCATCGTACGTCTTGTGGCAGACCCTCTGAAAGCATTCTGCTGACCGTCCTGAGAAGGACGTATGAGGGCGATCTGCGTTGTGTCATGTTTTACAGCAAGCTGTGTTATCTGCGCCTTTCGACCTGACACATCCGTCTTCAGCCAGCATTTTTTTGGCCGGGTTAGCATTCCCGTATCTTCGATCCCTAGTACTTGGCCGGGCTACAGCAGGGTTGCTGCACTCCTGTTTCTAGGCCCACTGCGTGGAAGTGTACTGAGGGTCTTGGCCAGCTGTGGTTCGCTGACCCTGATGCTCAACCAGCTATGGAGCGCCGGCCGGTGCACTCTGGTGTGCATATCATCTCTGGGCCCGGATATAGAATTAGTATTATAAATATTAAAAATTACCACTATAATACATCCTTAAAATAAACCAAATAAAAAAACAAAGTTAAGTTATGTATGTATAATACCTGTAAGCCTAAGTTGTCTATGTAAACTTATGGAATATATAATTGATAAAAGATATAGTTCTTGAAGTAAAACAAAATCCTGCTCAATCAATAAGCTGGTTTCAGACAACGTCTAAACAAATATGGTCACAGAAAATGTGCAAGAAGTAGAAGATACATATCAATAATACAAGGGTATTGTGGCTCAATATGTAAAATGGTTTTAATAATATATAAAAAATAACCTGCTTTTTAAGTGTACTTTTGATGTTGATACGGTGGTGCAAATTCAAAGCATAATTTTTCATTCCAGATATACATTATATCTATCTATTCATCCATATATCCATCTAGTATGTCTCTCTAGTTTTTTGCTGGTCTGTCTCTCTAGTCTTTCTGTCTGTCTCTCCTATCTGTCTATCTATGTTTCTTCAGTGCTGCATAGTGTAGAAACCGGTGCTCTTCAGTTTCAGCAATGTGATGCTGCTGTTTGTGGTTCTTGCATATTGTTGAGACCCATTGTCATACCCTCTTTGATGATTGTTCTGTGAAGTCTCTTTCTTTTGTAATCTGGTTTCAATTTTAATGCTTGCAGTGGCAGTCTGTACAATTTAAAATACTATTACTTGTGTAAAATTTAATGTAGGATATATATGGCTGAACTTACAATTAACTGGTTCAGCATGTAATTATTTTAGGACATAGTTATTTTATTAGTTCCAAAAATGTTACACACATACACCTGTCAGACATATTTTTTTTTTTGGTGTAAATATTGTTTAAATATAAGCCTAACTTATCAAACAGGAAATTTGATGAATTTGGTGATTTTGATACTGTTGTTTGAAATGTGATATAATGTTAAATTTGTAGAAAATAATATAGGCATGCATTCATAAGCCTATAATTAAAATGTAAAATTATTGGGTGAATTCTTTTACTTGTGGAGAACCACAGACCACAATAATTGTGACAGAGCATTCTAAATGGTCTTTGTTGTTGATAATCCACTTCTGAATACAAAACATTTTACAAAATTGAGATTTGTATAACGGTTTGAGAATTGTTCTTAAACTTATACTAAGACCACACACTGATAAATATTTAGAATATTTTTTATATATTTTAGTCAAACTGAAATTATTCACTTTAAATATGATTAAATGATCATCCTTTATCCATTTAAAGAAAAATGGAATGGCTTTATAGATATGTAAACTGTTATAGCAAATGATCATTATTGTTAAAATTGTTTAAACAAATAATCTCATGAAGAAATGAGAGCAAATAAATTACACTTACCAAGAAGCTGCCTTAAAAAATTGTTCTAGAATTTTTCCTTTCATCATATAGGACTAAGTATTCAAATTTCAAAAACAAAATAGGCCTATGCCTAGGTTATCTAGGCCTAATAATAAATGTTAACTGGATTCATAGATTTTTAATTATTCACAAATTAAAAAGGATTAAAAAGCAATCATACGCACAGGATGCATTTATGACCAACCTCCATTTTCCAAATTGCTTGCCATTATAAAAGAAGAATTGTAAACTCAAGATGAAAAAAACTGATATAAAGCATACAAATTTGATGTAAATTTTAGAGACCTGCTTCAAATTTCACATAGAAAGTTTAATGTCGAGCCTTCCTAAACCAGAAATATGCTCGCGAAAAGAAAGGGTTCCGTACTCGATGCGCTCAGGCACAAAACGGACAACGATTTAGCCCTGGCCCAACTCTACTGTCAGGTTTTCCTATACCGGAAATACACTTGAAGAGAGAAAGGGTTCAGTACCTGATGGGCTCAGGCGCTATTGGGACAAGGACGCTCAGCTCGAGAACGCCTTGCTCTCAAACGCGTGGTGTGAGACTCGAACTTGGACAAGGGGTACACGATGTCGGTGAATGACACCTCGGCTAAGAGGGCAAAAGAGCCAGGGTCCAACTCCTCTGTTGAGTTCTTCCCCTTAAGGAACCAGGCTCACGGATGAGAAACGGTTCAGTACCCAATGGGCACAGGCACAGCACGTCCAATTACACGAGGCAAGTTCATAGACAATGGAACACCTCGTTCGAGTCAGACGAGAGCAAAAAATCGTCTGGGTGAAGAGTCTCCACTACACGTGCCTGGAGACAGATATAGAGGCTGTCACAGGCTAAGGGTAGCCCACCCAAATTGTCAAGGCATGCCGAAATCGGATGTGCTAGGCCTACAAGGCGCATAACGGTGGCACAACGTAATCACGCTCCCGGCGGAAATCGCACGGATATCCGTGATGGTTACAATGGAGCGAACGAAAAAACGAACAAAACAAGCATAGAAAGTTCTTACTTCCTGTCAGAAGCACTTCTGGTTAATCTAGGTTAATCTAAATTTTTTTTTAAATTACAAAACGAATGTCACATACTAATTGTCTCATATGGGAAGGATAGACAGAACTCATAGCACTTTGCATCTCATATGAGATGTGCTGGGTTGAATCGGTTAATAGACATAGGCAAATGTTTAACATTATAATTTATAAAGATGTATGAAAACATAACCAGGTTCTCAAATATACTTTCTAAATAAATATTTATGAATGAATGGATACTTTTAAGCAGAAACTTGCCATTTTGAGTAATTCATGTTAACATATTCAATACAGAATAATGGTATACATTTTTCTGATTTGCACGTAAGTTTTGGGAGAAACTTCAGATTCACATAGGGGCCTAATTTTTGGGTTGCATGCCTATTGTTTTTCTGTATATACTTTTACAGCCATTTGCAGGTGGACTAGTTCTAGTTAATTGTGTGCAACCTGGCAACTTTAATAAGTCAGTGTACAGATGAGTCCATATAGTTAAAATTTAAGATAGCAGAAAACCAACACAGTCATATACAGTGCATGCTGACATCTTCAACTTTTTATCTGTGTAAGGGTTTAACAGTTCTACCATCATCATCATCAGGTGCCATGCCGGCTTGCATAGGCGGTCATGGCTCTCCACGGCTCTCTGTCCACAGTATTATGCATCAAAGTCGTTGTTGTTTCCTTGCCGTGCCAGGTTGTCAAACTGTCTAATATTTTCTCACTTTGTTGCCCTCTGTCTCTGTTGCCTTCAATTTTTATGTTCTACCATAAGTTTACAATAACTAGAAGTCAGTATAAAAATAGAAATTATATCAGCATACAAAGCTTAGCAGGTGGGTTTAAGTGGCAGTTTTATCAGCTTAACAGAGAAAAACAGTTAACCTTAGGCATGCTGTGTTTACAATTACACAATTTCTCTCCTGCTGCGGAATTGGTTTTGGAAATGTTAAGCAATCGCCGGTGGCTGTTTCGAAATAGCGATAACTTTTTCGTTGATACAGATATTTAAATAATATTTTCACTTATAAATAAAGAATTAAATTCTGCATATATTGGTGTAAGTTTTGTTTGTGTGTGTTTGTGATACGAGATGTGTGAGAAATTGATAAAGACAGATTTAGACCTATCTAGATCTAGGCCTACAATATTTTTGATCGATCGTAAGCTGTGAAATCTTTTGACTATTATATATTTCACATAATGGAAACACTGTGGCACAATTTAATAATCACATATGAAGAACTTACCTCTTAATTTTGTTGTTTTTAAATTTGTTTAAACAATTATTTCACTGAATATACTATTGACAAATAGTATAATAAACACAATTCACTGTCTTGTCACTTCGCCACGACATAGAAGACTACAAATTACTGAAATTTTCATGTCAAAAGCACTTGATATGGTTTTCCCCGCAATCTGCCATCTTAACAAAATAGTGACAAATTTTCTTCTCAATATTGCCAAAACATTCTATCAAAAAACTACAGATCTCGATTTTTTTGTTCAGTTTTGGGTTTACCGAATCGGGCGGTGGAAGACGCCAATAGAAATCATGACATGACACAATTCCGATGGAACACACCGCCCGGCTTACAAACACAGGGTGCTAAAGGCTAATTTAACACCTGAATATCAACATGTAATTTTATAAATAAAATAATGATACTAATCATTTATAACAAATATCAAATTCAAGCATGGTTCCTTATATTAATAGTGCAAGAGTGAATAATTATTCTGTGAGGTGAGATTGTTTGTTGTTCACCCATCCCAAGTGACGATGACCATTTGTTGCATCCAATTTTGAAATTCAGTTAATGTCCTTGACTCTGAGTTTGTAGTGGTTAATAAGCTCTATTCTGGCTGCAAATGTCCTTGGACAGTTCTTGCATGCGATGACCACTGTAGATAATTTGTAATATATTTGTGGCTTTCTAGCTACTTTTCACTGTTGAGTTGATGTATTTCCAGCAATTGAGGTGAGATGTTGGATGGGAATTATATAGATACTAGATGGTCAGCCTATGAACTGAGCAGACATACTCAGTGCTTTTTGTGAGTCCGCATGATCAGAGGATTTTTAAGATACAGGAATATGAGTCAGTATCAAGAATACGTGAATTTGGAGTGAATAGGCGTGGCCTATAAAGACATCTAACAAAGATTTTTTTTAAAACACTGAACCAATATAGAACCAGAATCATCAACTGCAATACTTTGAGAGATTTATTGAAGTGGAGATCTGAACACCTATCAACATGTCGAGTGTTCAAAGAGGAAATGAACATACCTAATATCTGTGCATAAACTAAAAAATTTGGGGGAAATAAAGTGTCATAAAATATGTGGAGATAGAAAATTTGCAGGCGGAGAATAGAAAATATTGTAGTATTGTCTGTTCTTTAAAATTTCTGCGTTGGTGACTTTGTTCTGCCAACAAACACTAAGATTTCTATGCAGAAAGCTTAACATATTACTCTAGATCAGAGACATCTGCTACACTTGAATTATACTAGTTGCTTATTTTTCTATTTTTCTTATTTTGTACACACATATACTCATATACCGTATGCTTTGAGTTCTCCTTCACTTGCTCTCAAACATGTCAGTTGGCAAGGTGTAGTCTAATGAACAGATTGCATAGTACTTTTGCCAGTGTGTGACAAGTTCAGAAAGGGGAGCATAAAATACTGTTCTTCCATGTAGGCAGGTCCATAGAAAAGGAGGGTTTGGTATGTTCAAACCCCCTTCCCCCACTCTCCGTAAGCAAATCTGAATATAATTTTTTAGTACTAGGATCCTAGCCAAAAGGTCTGTAAAAAGTCCTTCTGTGGCGATTTTTCACAAAAAGGTCTTTAAATTTCCCATTAAATAGTGAAATTTACATACGAAAATGGACAAATGACCTTTCTTTAAAAACTATTTTCCTCCTTCTTAAGGTAATCATATATAGAGCCCTGCTTTCATGCATGTCATAAGAAGTGACTAATGCAGTTATGGGGTGGAGTTGGCTGTCCCATCCCCATATATGGCCAAAGTGACCCAGAAGCCATGCTTAAGTTGGATGTGCTAGGAAAAAATGTGCAGATATTGCAGCTAAGCTGTAAACCATGACATAATGCACTTCGTTCTCTGGTACTACATCCTGCTAATCTGCAGGAGTTTGAGAACAAATCCAGAAGATGAAGAAGAAGCATTGCATTGTGGTTTAAAGCTTGACTGCAATAAATATGCCTTTTGTCCTGACACATCCTACTACAGCACATTTTTAGGCTATTTTTTTAATCTAAGAGATTTGATAGCATATATCAATCCTCATTAGTCAACTCATACATCATGCATGACAGGTCACATTGTTACCATCCTTTGATCTTCTTTCATACTTCCACCACACATGTGTGATTTATTTTTTTAATATATATATCCTAAGAATATATGATATAATCCTAAGAATGGGTTGGATCTTACCTTAAAGAATAATTTTGCTGCAATATTTATGCCTTTATTCCTGAGAAGTTTTAACTGTAAAACTGTATATTGGACGATTTTTACTTTCCAAAATATGGTGTTAACAATCAAACAACAATTTACATTGGTGGACACTTTATATGTAATTTATAGTTTGCAGATGACATTCATCTTATGCCTGGAAGTGCGAACAAACTTTTTCAAGAACTTACATCTAAACTTGAAAGAACTTGTAAAAGTTGTGGTATATAAATTACTATAGAGAAAAACATGATCATGGTAAACAAGGATGATAAACAGGCATCAGTTAACATATAAGTGATTGAACAAAAACTAGAATAAGATAATAATTTTAAATATTTAGGGTCTTATTTAAGCAGGGATGTAAGCACTAGCACAGATATCAAAATTAGTCTTGAATTCACCTCTGCTGCACTGTCCCATTTAAACACCAAATAGAAAAGGAGAATAAGTAGAGCAGTGAAGATCAACTTATATAAATCTGTAATATTCTATTTACTCTGTATGGATGTGAGAAGTGGACATCATCATCATCAAGTGACATATTCTTTCCAGAATGTAGTCTTTCCTATGGATCTCTTAAATTCTTTGTGGTCTTGAGCAAGTTGCCCTGCATCTTCCAGTGACATGTGAATCAATAACATCACTAGCAAAGGCCAAATTGTACAAACTTACGTGGTTTGGACTTGTGATGTGGCATGACTCCTTTTCCTAGACTGACCTGCAGAAGACAGTTGTGAGTAGAAGAAGAAGAGGTGGTAAAAAGAAAGTGTGGATTGACAATACAAAAGGAAGGATAGGATTAAATTTCTCCACACTCAAAAAAGGTATTGAGAATAAAGGCATGGTGGTATGTTTGTATAGATGTTACTGAAGTGGCAACTATGACTGGTAAGGTATAGATTTAATGATAGTAATGTTAGCCAGCCTCAGATCTAACACTAAATAATTGCCACTTACAAGATGCAAGGCAAGTCCCAGTGTTAATATTCGTATCTCTACTTTTGTACTGTATCAATAAATGGGTTATCTTTTGGTAACATGAATGAAATACTGCTTGTCATAGATAGTATTGTGTAAATATCTATACCAGGTAATTAATTACCCATATGTTGTGGTTAGCTGCTTGCAGTTTTAATTCTTGTATGGTCCTGCAGCCTTTGAATAAGAAGATATGTTTAAATATTATTATAAATTAGGTATATCATTATGTATCTCAGGAGATTAGCTTAGTATAGGCTTTAATGTCGTTTTGATTGTAGTGAATTAAACAATAAGTTATGTTTGACCCATTACGACAGTTTTTGTGTGCTAAAATGTTGGTGATTATAGTTAATTAAACTTCTTCTTCTACAGCGTTCATTCTCAAACTCCCGCTGGATCTGCCTTGTAGCACAACCATTGTCCTACTAGAATTCCAGCAGGGTACACCCAGAGAATGGAAATGCGTTGTGTCATCATTTTACGTGCACAAATGGCCCGACACATCCATCTTCGGCGGAGTGTTAATTAAACAGTTTATTTTTAACCAACTATTTCATTGTTTTACGTGCTTTTGTACTGTTCACAGTTACCTTGCATGTTTATGCCGTTGTGCGCATCTGTCTGTGCTCATTTGTCGGCGTGCATTTGTTTTGCGCGCTTTTGTAGGGTCACCGTTATATAGATAACAATAATTTTTGAACAAATCTGTGGAGGAAGTCATTATAATCTATATGGACAGGTCAGTCATCAACTATCAGTTAGGGTCACATAGATACGTCAATCATTCATTAGCAATTATTATTTACATGGACAGGTCAGTCATCCATTATCAATTAGAGTCTACATGAACAGGCTAGTTATTCATTATAAATTATGGAGGCCTACATGGTTGTTCTCAGCATGTCCATGCAATAGAACAATTGAAGAGGGTCAGTGAGTCCATTAGAATCATCAGAAACATTCAGGCAGACAAATTTCATGTACAGTACATGAAGTCCTTCTGAAGGTCTATGTAGAGCAAACTCACCTTCTTTTTTTCTGCACGATCAACCTGGTGTTGAGGACAGTGGAAAAATAAATTATTTTGACTTGGTCAGCTAAGACAGTAGGCAATATAAGAGACAAGATGATATATTATCAATGCTATTAGAATCTGTTTGAATGAACTTGACAGTTTTGTGTTGACATCAGTAGTTAAATTGTGTAAAATAGTTTGAAGATAAGTACTGTTAGAAGGGAAAATTGTCACTAACATTACAAGTCAATGATAAATTGACGAAAAATTGTTACAAATAACTACAACATGCTGATCTCTCTTTTGAAGTTAAAGCTGTCAGGCTGAAAGGCACAGCAAACGCAGCAAAGCTGTAAACCATGATACAACACATTCTTTTTTCAGGACTAATTCCTGCTACGTTGCAGGACTTTTATAATAAACGAAAAATAAGAATAGTATAAAATTGGATGATAACAAATGAATACATATGTGGTGTACATTCCTAAAATAACACCCGATTAAAATAAGTATCCGTAGCATAAGTTGTTGGCAAAGTGCAAATACTAATGACTTTATATCTTTTCATGATTATGTTTTGTTTTGTGTAGAACAGAAATTCTCCAATGAAAATTATTCCAGGAACACAGCTTATTAATATGAAAAAATGCATTTAATGAATAAAATAAATTAACATAACACTAGAATTTCTTATTTGTTTGAACAGTTTGCAATAGTTCATCGTAATTCATGATTATGGGTTATGATTAGAATTAGCGTATGCATTTAGAATTTGTAGCACAACTGACACAGAAAATAAAATGACATATACATACTATGAGTACTCCTGTGAACCACAACATATTCTACGTAATCTTGCATAGGCATATTTTCAAAGTCTGGTGCTATTTTAGTAACATATACAATACATTTTTAGCAATAATAACCAAATACTTATCTATCTGTTTCTTCCAGATTTTGATATTGACATTAAAGACATCCTTCCCTCATGTCTTGAGGTTCCTTGTCTGTGCCATATGCCTATATACAGGATTTTTGTTCTGTGGATGGGTTGTTTTCTCACCATATCACATCAAGGTAGAATAATAATTGCATCTGTTTTTTAAATTTATTTTTATACATTAATTTTTTTTTAAAATTATGTATATAAGCAGAGATGACTCACACATACGATAGTCATTGACAAAGAACAACTAAAAAATGTCAGCACAACTTTGAATATCTCGGGTCAATCATAAACACCATGGGAGATTATTCAGCAGGGATCAGAAAGAGATTAGCAATGTCCTTACAAAATACACTACAGATGAAAAATCTATGATGCAAATGAGCAAAAAGAAAAACACATTTACAACTATTAATAACCAATATTTTTCCAGGGCCAACATACGGTTGTAAGATGTGGCAATGACATCCACAATGGAATCTGAAATATCGGCATTCGAAATGAAAGGTCCTAAGAATATCATAGACAGAAAAACTAACCAACCCAGACGTTTGTAAAAATCTGAACATTCAGAAGACTGGCGCCTCAAAACTATTTTTTTTAAACACAAGCTAACATATTTTGGACATATAAAGAGACACAATGGTTTAGAAAGAGCAAGAGAAAAGTTCCAAGAAAGAGAACACAAGGCAGACCAAGAACGCAATGTACCAAGGATACTGAAGAACTTCTGAACATGACACTGGAAGAGGCTGGTCAGCTTGCACAGAACCGAGAGATTACATCGTGGCAGTGAGAACAATGTTCTGTAAGAGACACATCACATATATAGATAGATAGACTGTTTTCCATAATTTATTTACCCATGTGTTGCAAGGGTCTTAAAGGGGAGCAAAGAATAGTAATACTGTAAACTATTATGAATTTTGTAAGAGTTAAGGAGGTTTAAGATGGAGTAGCTATTCCTAATTATAAGTCAATAACACAAGGGTCAAATGGTGCAGATATCATTGCCAAACTGTAAACCATGAGACAATATGTGTCATTCTATGAACTGCATCCTGCTAACCATATTATACCTAGTAGAAACTTCTTCTTCTTCTTCTGCGTTCATTCTCAAACTCCTGCAGATTAGCAGGATGTAGTCCGGAGAACGGAATGCGTTGTGTCATGGTTTACAGCATTGCTGCGATATCTGTGCCTTTCGGCCTAACACATCCGACTTCAGCACACCTAGTAGAAACAAAAATAAGCTTTAATCTAAGTGAATGGCTGAATAGTTAGGCGACTAGTATCTTAGTGATAAGGATATCAATTCAAAACCAGTACTGTATTAATTTTTTAAAATTTCAGGACACAATTGATATCCCAATCTACTGTTGCATGACAACAGTTAGAGCAGAGAAGGTTTTTGCTTAGTTGTCACATAATCACATTTAATAGTATTGCTGTTTTACAACTTTGCAGTTCTAAAAGATGGCAATGGAGGTTCTTCATGGCTAGATTGTTGCATTTTACAGTCTTACTTGCCTTTTGCCAACATTCTGACAGTAATGGCATCCAGATAAGTGTCATCATGTGATGGAGTCAACATCATCATCATCAGCAATTCCATAACCCTTCAGGGTTTAAGGAGTGCCACTTTAGAAGCACCAAAACAAAAACCCTTCCATGCTTTTCTGTACTTTTCAAAAACCCTTCCATCCCTTTGCACATTGCACAAGTGTGGAGAATATAATCTTGACTAGCCCTTATTATTAGCAATCCATACTTTTCTTCTCCCACCTTCAATTGTCTCTGCAGGATGGTCTTGGAAAGGGAACTATGCCATAAACTCACCATGTACCTAAAACACACAAGTTTGTCATGTTTCACCACTGTCTGGAGATGTTTATGCTGACCTGTAAATGCATATATATATATATATATATATACCGCAGTCAAATTTGATGTCTATTGGCACACAAATGTCCACCATCAGGGGACTCAATCACAGACACATGTTGCTTGAATCATTTTTCCATAGACATCACCATTTGACTATCTGGTGTGCAAGTGCCATGTTCCAAGAAAATGCCATTTTGTCTCTCAAAAATCACTTGATTAGAAATTATTATCACATCTGTTAAAAACATCAACAATTGATAATATTTCAGGAATACCAGTTTGTGGACATAAGATAAATAACTTCAGATATGCAGATGACACTGCTGTGATTGCCAAAAATGAGAAACATTTACAAGAACAAATCAACATATTGGTAGTAGAAAGTAAAGACAAAAACCTTTTCTTTAATAACAAGAAGTCAGACATGATGGTTGTTTCTAAGGAACAAAATCTCCACAGTATGCAAGATCAAAGTGAATTACTCAAAACTAAAAGAGGTCAACAAATTCAAGTATTTTGGAACAATAATAACATCAGATGGAAGAAGTTCAACAGAAATAAGAAGAAAAACAGGCAAATGCTTCACTCCTATAAATTACGAATATACTGTGTGATATATCCCTATCATTAGAAATGTGGACAAGAGTCAGAATAATATTGTAGTCCTTTGTTATTTTTCATTGACAGTATTTTACATTTTTTTTTTTTTCTATTTATGAGCTATATTAGAAATCAGTGACAATAATACATTATCATTTGTGTTCTCTCTTCATGTTTTTGTCACTGTAGCACTCTCTACTTTGTCATATATATCCTCTGACAGTGTGATTATTTTTTATACTAATCTTAGATACTTGTTTTACTTACATTTCTAGTTTCGGAAGCTGAGCACAGCAGCAGAGTGCCTCTTCTCTCTTGTGAATGGTGATGACATGTTTGTCACCTACTCAGCATTGAATGAGAACACCAGTGATGCCATTTGGTACTTTCATCGTGCCTACCTTTATATTTTCATCTCACTGTTCATCTATGTGGTTATAAGTGTGTTCATCGCTGTTATTATGGAGAACTATGAGAACCTGAAGGTACGTTTTCATTTATCTTTACAATATAAATCTTCTTCTTCTGCATTTGTTATCAAACTCCTGCAGATTAACAGAATGTGGTCCGGAGAACAGAATATGCTTTGCCTTGGTTTACAGCTTAGATTGTCTACATAATAAAAGAGAAGAAACTAAACATCTTTCATCTAAATTTCTCAGCAAAATCTTAAACATTAAATGACATAACAATATCACCAATATGAAAGTGTTATTCCACACTCAGCTACCATCTGCCATGCAAATACTAAATAGAAATAAATTACAAAAGTTGGATCACATCCACAAAATATCAAACTGCTGCATCCCAAAGCAAGTACTATTCGGAAAATTGGATGAAGGCCAGAAAGCCTACAGTATGTCAATGCTGAGGTATAGAGAATCTGTAAATCTCCAATGAAAGGCTTCTTCAAAGACTTTAAAGTCTGGGAAACAGGGTCAAGCTGTCTGGAGAAATAACCTGTGTGTGGTGGTAACGTTGTACAGAAGCAATATGTTTACAGATATGGAAAAGAGAAGAGAAAGATGCAAACAAAAATCTTCTGTTGCTGTGATAACTTAAAAGTCCCCATTCCTGAGAAAATGCTAAATAAATTACTTATTCCTTTTGTTAATTACCATCTGCAAAATGCAAAAGGCCATACACAGCTTAATTGCAGTATCTGTGCCTTTAGGCCTGACATATCTAACTTCAGCACAGCATCTGGATCACTTTGATCCTCCATGGGATGTGACCACCTACTCCACCCCCAAAACCTTCTTAGTTGCCTCTCACTAGTAGGTAACAGTATTGCTATTCTTTACTCGTCTTTCAGATATTGAAAACACACAGGCATATATATATAAATTTCAAATTTATATTCAGCACTACTACAATGAGGGCTTCCCAGAAACAGAGATTCAGAAATTTATCAAAGAAGATGGGGAGATGACACTTGCAGAGATCTTTAGGCATGTCAACAGAGAACACAAGTGGCAAAGCTGGTTTTTCTGTTTATTTCCATGTCTTTCCTGTTTCCGACGGTGAGTAAAAATTTGAGAATATACCTCTATCTTATTGTTGCACTCTTACAAACCTGTCATTGTTGATTGTACAACTGTTTTTTCATTGCTTACTCATAGTAGGTTATACATGAACTAATCTCATATTTGTATGCACTCTTTCTATGGGACAAATTTAGAGCGTGTTTACATTTAGTCTTTTTACAATATATTATTTATTTGTAAACCTACTGTGATGTACTAGGCATAAAAATGTGAAGAATTTAATGAAATTTTTATAATATGTGTTTGTTGGCTTGTTTGAAGAGTGCAAATACATAGTAGGCCTATATTATCTGAAAGTTTCCATAAAATAAAATATAAAAATAATACAATTTTAAAAATATGTATTTAAAAAAATATTTCAGAATATTATCAGAAATATGATTCCAGCATCTAAAGTTAGCTATTTTGTATAGTATATCCATTTGTAAAACTATTGGGAAAGTTTAAAATGATTGTTTTTATGTAGCAATAAATGTTCTGATGATTTCAATGTTTGTTGATATGCACTGAAGATTTTGCAAAAAAGTTTACATTGTATGGGTTACATTTAATTTTTGGTAAATATTTTATTTATTTGTAAACCTACAGTGATGTACTGTGCATCAAAATGTGCAGAATTTAGTGCCATTTTTATAGTAGGTCTATGTGTCTATTGTCTTCTTTGAATAGCAGAAATTCATAGTTCATTAGAGGAAAATCTCTGATAAAACATGGGCCTAATGATAATAAAACTTGAAAACAAAACAATACGCCTAAATTATTTTAAAAAATACTTACACACTCAGCAACATGAGTCTATCATCTAAAGTTAGCTGTTTTATAAAGTAGGCCCCTATATTAATTTTTGCAACAATTTGGAAAGTTTTAATATATAAATAACCAAATGATCGGAGGGTGTCCGACAAACTTCGCCAAGAAGCCAATTAGTCTTGATTAATCAGTTAAAATTGAATACTGAACTCTAAGAAATTGTAATTATTGTGTTAGCTCCTTCTGATCAAAGAAATTCTTGTTTACTTCATTAATTAATTTATTATAACTTGAACAAGCTAATATTTGTTCATATCCTTAAAATTGCCACCTGGCAACAGATGGGAAGGCTGTCACAGGCCAGGGAAGCTCGCCTGAATTAAAAACATGTAGAAAATGGTACCATTGTATCTATAAGATACAAATTAATAGAGTTTTTTTTAAAGAAGTATAAAATCAAGTCAGATGTGTCAGGTGCAGATATCACTTCTAAACTGTAAACCATGACACAATGCATTCTGGTCTACATACTTTTTCTTGCTAATCTGCAGGAGTTTGAGAGTGATTGCACAAGAAGAAGTATAAAAATGTGAATAAAAATAACAATTTGAGGAATCTATGAAAACAAAGAAAAATGAACAGGACTACCGTAGTTCTATATCATGGGGGAAAAAATTCATCATGAATGGATCAACAGCTAAGTTTATAATAGAAAATAAATAATGGAAGAAAAGTTAGACAAACAGGACAATAACACAACAAAATGGAGAAAATACAAATACATTTACATTGTAATCAGGTTCTGTGTATTTAGACACTAGATCAGAGCCAAGAACATACCATATACATACTTTTATTTATTTAATAGCTATAATGTTATTATTTATGTTTTTATTAAACTTTCTATTTTACTAGAATGTTATTTTTTCAATGGCTGCATCCTTATAAAGGAGCCATAAATAATCTATACACTGTAAAAAATGTATTGTGAATGGTCAATATTATATGAGAAAAGTACATGTGAACATTAATTAAACATAATTGCTAATTATACAATGAAGATTGGTTACTAAATACAATAGCAAAAAGAAAAATACACCTGTTTCATCATATAAAGAGACACAACTGTTTAGAAAGACAAATAATGAAGGGCAGAGTACCTGGAAAGAGGAGAAAGGGCAGACCAAGAAGATGATGGACTGACAACATTAAAGATAACATGAATACATCATTGTAAAATACAAGTCGCATCGCCCAAGACAGAAGGGGGTTCAGAGAGTTCATTGGGAAGACAATGCTCTGGAAAGAATATGTCACATGACACAATTGCTGATTATATTTATTTTGCAGCTTGGAAATTAGTTCATTTGTGAATTTGCTATAAAGATAAATGCTGTATGCATGCTTTTTCAAATTTTCTGTGAATGATGTATCCTTATCTGTGTTTGTTATATTCAGAAAATTGATTACATGTGTACATACTCTTTATACTAAATTTTGTCTATGATATAAGCTGTTGAAGGATTGTAGGTACTTTCCTGTAAAGTGGACATATATAATTGACAACACAAATTATCATAAGAAACGAAATATAATACAAGGGGAAACAACAAAGAATACTAAATAGAACATGGAACAACAATTATTTTTGCAGGCATGTATCCTTTTATTACATCTGCGAAACAGTGTTGATGGGTACATAATGCTGGCTTTCCATACCTGCTTCACTAAGATCAACTTAAGCAGTATTTAAAGAAGACTTTAATATTTCTAATTCTAACATACTGTGCTTAGGCCTATACTTTGAGAGACTTTTTCTACCATTAAGGAATATTTGACAGCTGTTTTTAAAGAAAAGTATTGTCCATTTCAGCAAGGATGTGCCTTACAAACAGCTAAAAAGTAAATTAAAATTTTAAGACATGGTAACTATTTTAATTGCTGTGTGGTTTTTGTTTTCCTCCCTCTCCAAAATTTGAAATGCACCAGCTATAAATATAATGTAATGTTAATGCTACAATACTTATTGGTAATTTTTTACCTGTAATTTCATATTATTACAGTATTATTACAAATACTGTTTCTCATGTAATTAATTTGTAATGTTTGGTTGTTGTAAAAATTTAGTAAACTAATGTTTATGAAGTTCCACAAGAGTCTCACCATGGTTTTATTTTTGATATTATTTTGGTTTGATCTTATAATTAGAATGAATGACGAGATTGCAATAGACCAACCAGCTTTAAAATTGGCATTAGATGGTAAGAGAAGAGATAAACCAAAGAGACTTTATAGAATAGCCATCCTGCTGTGTCTTACAGGGACCAGACAGGGACCAGGAGCAAAGAATAACCACACTGTTTACCTTCCATGCATGTCGTAAGTTAGCTGTCTCATCTCATATGGGGTTAAAGGGACCTGAAGCTATGCTGAAGTTGGATGTGTCAGGCCAAAAGGTGCAGTTCTCGCAGCAAAACTGAAAGCCATGACTACGCATTCCATTCTCGGGACTACATCCTGCTAATCTGCAGGAGTTTGAGAACAAACATAAAAGAAAAAGATGGCTAATATATATATATATATATATATAACATAGGTTTATATATAGTGTAGATTACCTTGATTATCTTAATATTGAAGAGTTAGTTGTTGAAGAGATGAATGTCATATTCCTGTATTGAAATATTGATAAACTTGGAGGCAGAGAAAGAGGTGTAAAATTAATAAGTACAATCAGGCAGCTTTTACACTTATAATAGGCCTACAAGCAGCAACAATTATTGATCAAATTGGTCACCAAATTTAGCCTTTCAATAGTCGTAAAAATTCAGTGAAATCAAGGACAACTTTAAATTTATTCCATAGCCAAAAACGTATGAAATGAAAATACATCTGTCTATTTATTCGCTAAACCCTTTGTTGCCTTTCAGCATCAGGGGTAGAAGAGTTTGCTGTAGATGCCCTTGTATGTGCTGAGTATATTGTGGAATTTGGTTGTCCATCGTTTTCATGGTCGGCCTCTAAGTCTGCCTTCACTGTTTCTGTGTAGCATAGCTTGCTGTGGCATGCTGTCTGATGGTAGTCTGCTGATGTGTGCAAACCATTTGATCTATTGTTTCTTAATATATTCCAAGATTGGGCGTGGTGCCTGTTTTTTGTCTAATGTCCTCAATCCTCACTCTCCCTCTTAACAATATTCCTAGGATTCTGCATAAGCATGCCATTTCAGCTGTCACAAGTTTACGTTTGTCTTGTGCTGTCGTTGTCCATGTTTGACATTGGTAGCACAGCGTTGACATAATAATCGTTTTGAATAGTGTTATTTTGGTGTTTAAATCTACGTATTTGTTTCTGAAGATTGGTGTAATTTGCTCTAGGGCTTGGTATGCTTTACTACATCTATTGTGTATTTCTTTGCTGCTCTTCCCGTCTGTTGTTATATTACTTCCTAGGTATGTGAATTCTGTCACTTCGTTAAGTCTGTTGTTTTCAATATATATATATATATACATATTGGTATTTCTTTCTGTTCTTCCTATCTTCATTACTTCGGTCTATTCTATATTTATCTTCATGTTAAAAGTTTGGCATGTTTTATGTAATCTATTTGTCTTTGTAGTTGCTCTAATGATGATGCTACTAGTGCTTGGTCATCTGCTAATAGCAGTTTGTTTAAATTATCCTTCATTGGATAAACCACTCAATCCTCAATATTGTTTTCTTCCATTGTCTTTGCTTTGTGATCTATATATGTTATGAACAATAGGGGGGATAGTACACACCCCTGTCTCACTCCCAAGTGAATTTGGAAATTATCAGATGTATCTGTGATTGTTCTTACTGCGCATTGACTATTGGTGCATATGCTCTGACATCGGCTTATCAGATGCTGGGTAACTCCATACTATAGGCCTAACAATACAAACATAAAACATATTATGTCCCTTTACTAGTGAAACAATTAAATCTAATTAATAATGTACACAGGCCTAATGTTAAAATCAAAATACTCATCAAGCTCCATGCTAACTAATAAATTATATATTATGTCTCTCCGTAGTTCCTATCCCTTGTTGAACCCCTGTTATGACATTATGATGAACCTACCTAGAATTTTCCTTCTTTGATTACCTCTATCCCAATAAATTCCTTTTTTTGTCATACCAGTAATATGTTTTAAAAATCTTCTCTAGAGAAGATTTTTCTCCCCTAAAATGTGGAATTTTTTATGTTTGTATAAATATGTGTGTAAATAGTATAGTGTACGTGTTGTCTTCTCTTAGATATCATCATACATATTTCTTTGTCTATAGGAACTCTTCAATTTATCCAGAACCACATCCATGTATATTAAATAACTTATTGTGGGTCTGTGGCCACATTAATAGTGATAAAGACAGCAGCAAAAATGTCAAGCATGCTTGACAGTGGTTCGCTTTGAGCATGGTGACCAGCATGTATGTGTGAGACTAGTTCTCTTGTACAGCTGGCTGCTTCTAGAAATATGGTTATGGATGCCATCATTTAGTGGAAGTGGTCAAAACGCTGAATGTAGTAGTTACCAATGCTGAAGTCAAATGTATCCAGTTATGGTGCAAATAAAATGGCAAAACAGTGCTTGTCCCTTCTCTGGACAGTGTCATGCTAGAAACCTGGTAGGAACATCCTGCTACAAGAGAGATCCAATGGGTGTTAGAGAACAAACACCAAAAAAGTATTACTTGATCTATCTATTTGCTTTGCTATTGTTAAAATGAATTAGTTTTGATAGACTACATGAAGAAATTGTGAATCACATTATTTAAAATATAAAAATGTGCATATGTCCAGTTTTTAAATAGCTGTATTATAGTATTAAAAATGGTGCATGTGGAAAGCAATAATACTGACCTGTAAAATGTGTCAGAATATGGCATGCACAGGTTTCTGTAGAATGCATTGTTATTTCACTCTGCGAAAAAAGTGTATGGGGCCTACTCTTAATATGGTTGCCACATAATTTAATACATCAGCTTATTCTAATGTTATCCTTTCATGATCAAATACGTCTAATTGCTAGCGACTGTTATAACGAAAGATAAATGCAAGATTGTGCATTTTATTATTAAACACTGTGTAATTAAGTTAAACTTCGAACGAGATGAAGAAGAAGATTAAACACATTAATTCACATTAATAAACCTGCCATTCTGTATCCTACACAAAACACACACAAAATCATGGGAAATTATTACGTCATGTGTCAATCAAATGTCATGCCGAATGGCATATGCGATCATGTTTCTCCACAACTCTCTGTCTCTTGTGTTGTCAATAAACTTGGTTGGTGAACTTCTACTGTGTCACAATACTAGTCCATCTAGCAACTTCTCTCTTTGTTGTCCTCTATATCTTCTCCTCTTGATTTTTCCAGTGGTTATTAAGTGTTCAAGCTTTCTTCTCAGCACATGCCCTAGAAACCTTGACTGTCTGCCCCTAATGTTTGATATGATTGATCTTTTTATGACAGCATCAATGAGAACATCTGCATTAGTTTTCTTATCTGTCCCTGGTATTTCCATCACTCTTTTCAGAAACCACATTTCTGTAGCATCCAGTTCATTTTGAATTTTTTTGTTTACAGTCCATGCTTCACATCCATAAAAAAAATTGGTTCGATATAACATCTCAGCACTCGAATTAGAGTCAGCATTGTTAGTGTTCCATTGTACAAAATGGTTCTCATTTTTTGGTATGCTGATTAGGTTTGTGCTGTGCTTTATTTCACTTGAGCATCTACCTTCTGATGATAACAGGGTGCCAAGATATTTCACCTTTTCAGCTTGTGTTAATTTTGTGTCATTAATCATTATGTTGTATCTTGGTGGTGTATGTCTCTTCGAGACAACCATTATTTATGTTTTCTTCTTGTTTAAATGAGGCCTTTGTTTTTACTTTCTTTCACTACTATATCCAACAGGTCTTGTAGTTCTTGTTCACTTTCTGTGATAAATACTGTGTCATTAGCATATCTCAAGTTATTTATATTGCATCCTTCCACTATTATTCCTGGCATATTTTCTATATTTTGCATAATGTATTCTGTATACAGGGAGAAAAGTACCGGTGACATTACACAACCTTTCCTGACACCCATTTTTATCTTTTGAAATCTTTCTATAGTGTTGTTAACTCTCATTGCAATGGTTTGGTTCCAATACATATTTCTTAATATGTATAAAATTAATACATTTTCTAGCAGTTTTATAATATCTGAAAGCTTCACCTACACCATATGTGCTTTCCCATTAATGCATTCTATGAAAATTCATGCTCGCCAAATTCAGCATATTTTACAGGCCAATGTTATTCTGTTCCACATAAACACAAGAAATAAATGTTTGTAGCAATTGTATGAAATTCTCATAAAGCAAGTTGTGCCATTCTGCTTAGAATTGTGTGACAGTGTATTTGTTATTTAGTGTTTTAAATTTTTAGTGTATTGTATCATGCAAAGAATTATAACTGTCATTAGCTTTTCAGGTGAAAATAGGTGATAGTTTCTTTTACACCTTAATACATTAATATAATACCTTAAAGCAGCATTATGTTTCTAAAATAATATGAAGAAAATGGTGGGCTTATATTGTACATGTACTTAGAATGAATGAAAACAGACTACCACTATCAGTCTATGTACCAGTATGTGACATCCTCTTTCAGAACTTGTTCTCACTACCATTATGCAGGCCTGCTGGTTCAGTGCAAGTTGTCCAGCTTCTTATAGTAGAATATTAAGAAGGTCTTCAAGATCCTGTGTCATCATTATCTTATTCTGCCTCCTGTTCTCTTTTCTGGAATCTTTCCCTCCATGATTAAACTTTCTAAATCTTTGTGTATTTTTATATGTCCAAAATATATTAGCTTGCATTTTTTATATTTGTGTGGAGCCAGGTTTCTACTATGCTTAAGTATTTACTGATGTCTGTACTGGATCATCTTTCTGTCCATGATATTCTTCGATCCTTTCTATAGAATTTTATTTCAAATAGTAATAGTTTGCATTTCATCGCAAATGTCATTGCCCTAGTCTGATAGCCATATGTTGCACTGGAAAAATATAGCTTCTTAATAGTTATAAGTTAGCTCTCTTCCCCATTTATTTTGGGTCTGTCCAGCCTGAGGGACTTTTCCCAGTTATTTTGGGTCTGTCCAGCTTGGGGGACTTTCCCCAGTTATTTTGGGTCTGTCCAGCCTGGGGAACTTTCTCCAGTTATTTTAGGTCTGCCCAGCCTGGGGGACTTTCCATCACTCTAGTCATATAGGTGGTCATCATGAGTTTCTTGGCATTGAATACATCACAGTAGTTTGCCATTGTTTTCTGAGCTGGTTCTGGTCACTTATTATTACTGTAATTCTTCTTCTTTGCCTAGCTCATTTTCAAACACCTGCAGATTAGCAGTTTGTAATCCAGAGAATGTGTTGTGTCATGGTTTACAGATTAGCGCAATATCTGCACCTTTCAGCCTGACATATCCGACTGCAGCATGGCTTCTGGGTCACTTTTATTCTATATGGGATTGGACAGCCAACTGCACCCGACAACCTTCTTAGTCACCTCATATGGCATGGATGGAGGGTAAACAGTTTGCCATTCTTGGCCCCCCCCCTTTCACATTCCCATAACACATGAGCAAGTATGATGATTGTCTTCATCCTAATTTGGGGTCTCTTTCCGACACTTGCTTTCAAAGCCATTGTTGATAATATGATCTTCCACCTTCTCCACCAACAGACAAGTGTACAGTAAGGGAGGACATCTCCTCGTTGAGTAGTTGCATGTAGTTCAGCCAACTAGCCAGAGTTGCTGCTGGGGGTGGGAGGGGTAGTGTATTGCTGCTATACACATACAGAGACGTGGATTCATATGTGAGCTAGATAGACATTGGGGGTGGGGGGGGGGGGGGGGGTAAAATAGAATCCTGGCCTTCCTGAGGGGAAGTAACTGTCACTCACCATGATGTAATATTTCTTACACACCTGCCCTACTTCTATTCTGACACCACTACAAGTATTAAAATGGGTACCAAATGGCAAAATAAAAAGAGGAAGGCCAATAGAAACTCTCTGCAGAACAGTTATCAATGAAGGTATGACTATGGGTTTTAACAACATGAACTACAGACAGCAACATTACATTGTTCGAACTGGAGAGCTCTGGTTTCTGCTATATGCAACCTTGAGCAGACTGCATGAACTTCATGTTAAGAGGGCTGTTTCTCAACATGACTGTTACATAGGTAAACTGAGGAGACTGGTAAACCTACACAGAGTTGGTGTGGTCAGTTGCTACATGTTGAAGGATATCCTGTAAAGGAGATCCAAGCACATGGAATAATGGTCTGTTGTGCAGTGAGGATGATGTGTTGAGTAACTAAATGCATTTCCCATAAAATTATGTACGGTATTTTAAAATCTTTAGGCCTTAATACAATTTATTCATATTTCTAAATATGATTTACGTCATTCAGTTTAACCCTCCTAGCACATTATTATGTTTCATCCTGATTCCTGCAGAGTTGGTCAATAATTACCGTATATTGAGGATTATTTTTATGTAGGAGTTCTAGCTGCACAGTACTATTTTGTGTATTATTTTATTAGCATTTATTATTATATGCGGCATTTACAATTTTTAGTGTTCTATGGATTTCTGTTATTTTAATTTTTGTCGGACATTTGCAGATACACTGTGCAATTTTCAGAAATTCAGAGTAAGTCTTAAATTTTTCCTAATATTTGTGGCCCATGTGTCCCAAGGCATACAATTAATTCATCTTTTATTAATTCATTTTATAGTACCAAAATTTGAAATTAACTTTTTCAAACTTGTTTGGAAACTGCTTTACATTTTCACAATACTGTTCTAGTTTCTCAACTTTCAAAAGGTCAACATCATGAGGGCATATTTTCATCTGCAGCAAATAACTATAATACACGCATAATTTAATTATAAATGCACACATTTTTATTACAAAATTTTTTTGTTTAAATTAATTTCTTTTTGGGAATCACTCATGTGGAAATCAGGGCCTGGACTTCTAGGTCAGGATGAAAAAAATAGGGTCACAGTCTTCTACTCAGGCTGTCGTAGGAAGCAACTAAGAGAATTTGAGGGATAAACCTGTCACATGTGAAAAAATTATTGTCACTGCATGTCTTGTCTCAATTTCATACTTTTATTATATCATATGTTCTCCATAGATGACAAAGAAATGCAGGCCAGTGGACATTTCACCTTTGTCCTTTTGTGGCAGACTCTTATGTGATGGAGAATTATAGATGTGCCATCACTGCAGAAAGGTCAACAAATCTCACAGAAGAATGATGAGATAGTTGACCCAGAAGTATTTACTGTTCTTCTAGCAAGACTTGATGATCCTGAATATTTATCAATCACACTTGTTCCCATTTCCTTTATGGGGACTTGCCATAAACCTTTGGACACCTACACTCCCTTTCATTCACTCCCTCTCACAATAGTCAAATCATTCTGACAGAATTAATATTTGACAGTAGCCAATATTTTTCTAACCAATCAATGAAGTCCTTGTTGTTTATATACTTCATGTTCTATTTGCAATATTTCCATGCACTTTTTATCTTATTGTTAAGATTCATATTCTTGCTTTTTGACTCATCACGTGATAAGTTCAATCTTTTAATGTTATGTGTAGTTTAATTCAGATTTCATGACCTAACTGACTTCAGGTTCAAGAGTTACTAGGTATGCTTTAAACTTCACACTACACACTGAGAACATCCCTCCCCATGTCATCCAAAGGCAGGGGGTCTCTGTGTAGAGGGAAGATCAATGGATCTGCAAGTAGACTTACCTGTAGCTTCTGTGAAATGTGCCTTCATTGATATTTTGTTTTGTTAAATAATGTACAAATTTATTTAATTAAAAAAGAGGCCACATTTGCTTAACCTGTACCAAATATGTTCTTGCTTTTTCAAAATACATGACTCAATTGCTATGATATAAGATTCTTCTAATAATCAAAATGCCAGAAACTATCAAAAAAGGGACATGGATGTGGGGTTGCAGTAGCACAAATAGGAAGTGATAATAGCACCTTATCCTTGCTGTTACAAGATTCTTCTTTTGCATTCATTCTCTCAAACTCCTGCAGATATTCAGGATGTGGTCCAGAGAAAATAATGCATTGTGTCTCAATTTACAGTTTGGTTTGTGATAACTAACTTTCAGCCAGACACATCTTATTTCAGCATGGCATCCAGATTACTGACCTATAGGATGGGACAGCCAACCCCACTCCCAAAACCTTTTCAGTTTTCTCTTACAACGTGAATGGCTGGATACAAATTACTGTTATTTGCACCCCTTTCAGACATGGGGCAATACAAAACTAAATGATTCAGTTTTATTTACAGCAGTTGAAAGATATGAAAGGGTTTTTAAAAAATTTTCCCTGCACAGTACATTACATTGAACATTTGATAATTTGAAAAAGAAATTGTATCTTCCATAATGCCATTATGCAGAAAAAAAACATGTGGTAAAGTACAAAAACATTTTATAATGTTCCATTTCTGGGGAATGTTTTCTCTGGAATATATTTTTATCTTTCATTTAAGACTATTTTATATTATATTATTCTATTAAATAAATTGTGATGCCCAATTCATATTTTATTGCTTAACTTATAAATGATGATCTTTCTCTTGCTTGTTGGTGGCTGGTTGCTGATCCAGCGGTCCATGGGCTCATGCCCTATGACCCAATGCCATTAAATGGCATTTTATTGTTGTGAAGTCTGTGGATTTTCGGCCCACCCTGGGCTAGAGCCAGAGAATAACTATAACACCTCCAGGAAGGTAAGTTTCAACCTATGCACTGCTCCAGGCCACTGCAGCCAAGATAGGGTTCACTGTGCTCATTCCCCGCCACCAATTGACTACTGGTTATGCTGAACTTCTCTATTGCGCTAGGCATGCAACCAAATGTTCAACTCAGAAGAATTGTCACATCCTGAGTCACTGTGCATCTATGATGGGTCTCAGCCATAGGAAAAAACAGTGCTGTCAGTTTCCTCCTCCCCAGTGCTACACAGTACATCCCTGGCTCCCTCCCAACCACAGAGGGTGCATACATATATTCAAGTAAACATGAAACACATTTCAACAACAAAATAACAATATAATAAGCATAATTGTATAGATGATATGCCAAGAACCTTCTATAAGAAGATAACCTCAATATAACGGCATTTCATCTACTAAGGTTTTCTGTTGCATGGGTGGTTTGTCTAGTAGGCCATTGGTGAGACCCACAGATGCAACCACATGCATAGATCTCATGCTTGTAAACCTCTTATATCCATTAGTTTGTGCAAACAATACAACTCTTGTTTATCTTAGAATTATCTTTGCTAGTTGATATGTTAACTTTTCTGGAAAGAAATCCAAATCAATTAATTGTACCCTTTAATCTTTTCATCAGAGATATAAAGATGAGCAGTCTGGAAAGGGACAGGAGTGAGCTACTGGCAACATTTTGAGGAGAAAGAAACTCACTTGCACTCAATGCAATTATATTTACTGATAGACATTCAGTAAACAAATCCATGTCAAGCTCTATAAACTCTTTGTCCCAAAAGGGTTCTGTATCAAAGACCCAAGGGGAAAATTTGTGTAAAGTGAAAAAGAGATGATTTGCATATCTCAATGTGTCACAAAACTTAGGTTCCATGTGCAATACTATATAATATACATTTATGGAAATAGGAAAATGTGTACCTCATTGAGGCCAGATGTGTATAATAGTTATCTAATATACTTGATAGCATATTTGTGGTCAATATCATAAAATCCTGATAAGAAGTGGAAATCTTGCTCCAAAAATGTATAAACATAACCACTTGGACACTTTTCTCTCATTATTTCATCATACGGAGTTAAATGGACCATAATGATTATAAAAAGTTGGTAGCATATCCTATTCAGTATGTAGTGATTAAAAAAACATTTTTTTACTGTCATTAAGATGCCATTGCTTGCTGAATAGTCCAGATGCACAGTTGTCTGTGGCAGGGTTTGAATCTGGTACCTTGAGCATATGAGATGTTCTCTGTACCACTCCACCAAAGAGCCGGGCCATAATGATTATAGATTCATAGAAATACAAATTGTTGACATATATTCCATGTTTCACAACAATATGTAGGCCCTACATTAGTTACCGGTATCTATTTACAGCTAAATGAATAACTGGTGATTGCTACTTGTGTGAGCAATTAAAAATGGCATCCATTATAGGTGTTTGATTTATAACAGGTATTTGCATTTATATCATTTATATAATCTTCATCAATAGTTACCATGTTAACATTTATAATATCACTAATCTTGTCCAGTTATGCTAAAAATAAAAGAAATGAGGATACCAGGGGTGATGGAAGAAAGTGTGTCCTCTCTGGAAAGATGCAAAGATCACATAATCAACATCTGACTGAGACTTTTGAGTTTGCATATTCTTGGATGGCGGTTGTAACAGGAAGAAGATCGCTTATGGGAATGACCCATGTGCAATGATACTGGTTTCTGTTCAATCCCAGTAAACTGTCCTACATTTTTGTGGAAAATGAAATGAAATAAATGTCAATGGGTAGGCAATTTTGTTCTGTGATTATTTCCCTTGGCTTTAATTACCCATCAGTGATTGGAGGCAGAGATATTAAATTTAGGAAAGTTGTATGTGTGCAGTTCTCAGTGGGTGGCATGAACATCTTTGCATCTGGCAGTGTTCCTGCGACTGTTGCAGACTTACTATATCTCTAACAAACTTACAATTATGTTATTCATTTTGTATCTAGGACTCAGCAGTCAGTGACAAATCATTGCAGATTTTATAAAAAGTTGGAAGGTAGGCCCATTTTCTGGTAATACACCCTGATTTCTAATCAAGATCAAGTATCACTAATATTACCTTTACTAATATTTAGAATAAGTAGGGTAGGCATTTGAAGGAGTGCTATGAACGATTAAACCTTGGACAAGATTAACTTATGTTTGACACTATTTTTGTTATTAATCGTCCCTCAAATACATCTGTGAGAAATTTCAAACCTATTTGAATCTATTAATAAAATTTATAACAGTCTTGTCCACTGAGGCTGAAGTTTCCTTATTCAAATTTCGCATACATAGGACTTCAAAATATATTTTCTTTGTCTATTATCATCTGCCTTTAAAGCAAAGTATGTCAGCTTTATGAGTATCTTCAACTCCAGCATGAGCACAGTAAAATATCCACATAAGGACCTGTAGATGTAATGCTCAGTGCACTGATAGTATAGCTACCCATTCTGAATCTTGTGGATGATGAAATGAAAATTTAAGTAATCATTGTCTCTATCTTCACTCTTTGGCTATTTTTATTGCTGCACATATACAGAAAAGTCATATACTTAATCAATTTATGATGACACTATTCATTCAATAATAAGGCAGAAATTGATGCTCTCAAGAAAGCAGCAGAAATAGTCTTACAACATAAAGAACACATCCACAGGAATGTACTACTAACAGATGCACTTTCTGTCATAACAACACTGAAGCAACTCAGAAATATCAAACTGAATTTACTGAGGGCAGTTCTAGTTCAGCTGCATAACAATTTCCGGAGAGCACTGTCTCGCTGCAACATCAGAGGGAATGAAGTTGCAGATAGACTAGCCAAAGAAGGAGGGAACTTGCCTTAAGAAAACTGGTCAATTACGAGGAAGTGAAGACCATCATCAAAGACAACTACAACAAACAGTGGAAAGAAGGCCACCCCAAAAATAATGCAGATGATATTAACAATTATCCAGAAGAGACTAGATTATCAGACTGTTCCCAGTATGCAGACCTGAGGAGAAAGACTTTGCCCACGCCATTCAGCGTCATAGAGAAACTGTATGGCAAAGCAGAAACTCTGAAGCACATATAACATGAAAATGGTAAAAGTAGAGAAAAGACAATAGAGTAATGATGAAATGCTGGTTCATACCTATATACACAAATTCACTCAGAGCAACATGGGAATATGCACAGACTTTCTCTCACAATGACATAAATTAAATAAAAAAAGGATTGTTTGTGTAGAAATTTATAACATTCAGCACACGAAAAAGAAAATTCAGAACCATCATCATCATCAGGTGCCATGCTGGCTGGCCTAGGCGATCATGGCTTTCCACAGCTCTCTGTCCACAGTATTATGTTTGAAGATTGTTGTTGTTTCCCTGCCGTGCCAGGTTGTCTGTCTAATATTTTCTCACATTGTCGCCCCCTGTCACTATGTTCTCCAAGCCTGACTGTCTCATGAAGTGGCCAAAAAAACAAAAAAAGAAGATTGTCTTTTTCTTATATTATTGATTAAGGTCTGTTTTGCATTTGAATCTTTCAACACCTCTACATTAGTATAATAAATTTAGTAATAAGTGGGCTTAAACCATGACCGCCTCCAGTATAGAAGACCTCTGCACAGAAAGTGAACAAGCCTCCATTCATTACATTTTTTGTTATTGTCATGATTTACATTGGTCACTATTTATATACTTGGAATCACTTTGGAATTTGTGGCATGTAAATTTTCCATCGTATTTAATCTAGTACAATTATTGGTTTAGTGCAAATAAGGTTCACCACAGGTTGGAATTTTTTTTCATATATACTTTTTGTTTACACTTCTGACAGTTTGCTTAAAATGGTGTAGATAAGGTTACTTATGTCATTGACAATATACACTTGTGTTAATTTGTATGTTCAGACTTTGAAATGTATATACATTACCTGAAAATCACTCAGATGAAGGTATAGGGGCCATCATGCTTTCATAATTTTGAATTTGTTAGTATTAGTGTACTGAAAATAATACTCACGTGGAAGACGGGTAATGACATTCTACTGGATAATGACTGACACACTATCACGTGTGTCAGTCGTTATCCAGTAGAACGTCGTTACCCGTCTTCCACGTGAGTATTATTTTCATACAGTTCTACTAGCAGTACTACCTTTTATTAGTGTACTGACAGATTGAACATGACCTTTTTTTTATACAGACAAATTACAAATTTCCTTAAAGTAAAAATTACTTTACAAATATACAATGGAATCCCATTATAACAAATTGGTTTAAAGTAAAGATCACTATATGAATATATAGTGGAATCATTAAAACAAATTGGCCTTAACTAAAAATAAATACGCAGAAGACAGAAGTAATGAAAATCAGCAAGTCGCCAAATCCAGTGAACATAACAATAAACAAAATTAAAGTGAAACAAACTTATAAATTTAAATACCTGGAAAGTATATTCACAGATAACGCAAAATTAGACAGAGACTGAGACAAGATGCCAGAAAGCAAAAATAGTGACATACCAGATATCACCATTACTGCTCAACCCAAAAATCAAGATAGAAGTCAAGAGACAGATGATAAACAGTACTTTTATGCCAACACTCTGCTATAAAGGACAGACATGGGTGCTGACAGCAGCCCATCAGAGAAAACTTACAACATGTGAGATGAAATGCCTAAGAAAAGCCACAAGAGTGACCAAACTAAACAAAATAAAAAATTATGAAATCAGGAGAAGAATCGGTATAACACCATGCACAGAATGCATCAAGAAATAAAAAATAAAATGGTTTTGACACTTTATGAGAATGAACCATAACCAACTACTGACAAGAACATATAACATAAGAAGATCCAGATACAAGGCCAGAGGAAGACCTAGGAAAAGATGGATAGATAACATTAAGAGAACCCTGAACAAATACAGATTCAAAGGAGCCAAGGCGACACATCTGGCTTTGAATAGACAACTAAAGCTCTCAGTCACCACACCTATGCTTAATGGCAAGTGTGGATATCCTGACCATTATCCTCCTAGGAATAGACAATAGACTAAAAATTACTATACAAATATACAATGAAATCCCATTACAACAGATTGGTCTAAAGTAAAAAGTTACTATACAAATATACAGTGGAATCCCTTCATAACTAATTGGCCCAAACTTACATAATATATATATATGTAATAACTAAAATTTGCTATACATGATTATATACATTAAAGAATAAACTGATTTCAGAATGTGAAAAATGTTGTTATATAGGGTTTTTGTTATAAACACATGCTATAAAGGAATTCCCATGTATAATTCTATTTATCTACTGGTATGTGTTGGTGGGACATGAAGGGGAGCAAAGAATATTAACACTGTCGATTGCAATACATGCCATAGGAAGCACCTGAGGAGTTTAGTTATGCTGTTGACTACATCACCCCATGATATCCACTGTGAAGACATCTGCTGAATACACATGCTAAGACTGCTTGAAAGGAAACAACTCTTTTATCTGCAGTATGCCTCAAGATTGCATGGAAATCATGGCAAAGTTCCCTCCAGAATATCAGATTTCCAGCTCATGGAATTGTGCCCTACAGCCAAATTGAATAAAACAGTTGTCTGTGAATTATAAACGGTCTGAAGTACCTCCCCCCCCCCCCCTTTCAAACAGTAGGCCTATGCTAGATAAACACTAATCTGAAGCTGAAAGTGTGAGTTCATTTCATGTCATAGGTGACAATTGGAAATTGGGTAATAAAGTTTTGATGGTCACTGGAAATACACAGAGAGAAACACACACATATTGACATTTTGACAGAAAGGCCTTTATCAAGAACACAACATAGCACATGATAAGAAACGTGCAGAACTGTTGTCAATCACATCACAGATCTAATGAATTGAATCACATGACCACTTTTTTGTTACAGTTTTATGCAGTTGTAATATGTTATCTCTGGCATAGGGAATAAGAGTGGCAAATTTGCATACATTTGAGGGATTCTATTATCAACATCATCATCATCATATCATTCTGTTAGCTTCATTTTCTTCTTCTTCTTTCGTTCACTTGAAACATGTCTATACCTGTAATTCTGTCTCCTTAATAAAACTCACTGTCTTTTGTAGTTCATACAGTGTCCCATAGAGCTTTGATTCCAGTGTTGTTTCCTCTGGCCAATATGTCTGCCTCAGCGTTTCATGCTCAGAACACTCTTGAAGTATATGTTTGGCACTCTGTGCTGCCTCTCCACATGTACACATGGCCATGTTGCCAATCTTGAACTTTGTATACATGTGACTGCGGAGTCGGTTGTGTCCTGTTCTGAGACGTAGAATTATAACTTGTTCTGATCTGTTCATAATATGATAGTCATCTTGTGTTGGTGTTTGTGGCTTTCTTATTGACTTGATCATCTGTTTTTTCTGATGGTAGGTGATTGGTATATCTGGTTGGTCTTCGGCAGCACCTTCCTTAGCCAGTTGGTCTGCTTTTTCATTTCCTGGTATTCCACAGTGAGAGGGTATCCACTGCATGGTTACCCTATACTGGTAAGACAATTCGCTAAGTAGTTTTTTCAAGTCTGTTAGTTTTCCAGACTGGAGAGCTTGAAGCACTGACCTTGCATCTGTCAGGAATACCACAGGCTGTAGGTCAGAGTTGGAGTTCAGCAGTGTTTTAGCTGCCACACTAATTGCCTGGATTTCTGCATCATAATTATTGCAGAATTTTCTGTTGGTGTTCTGATTGTATCTCTAGGCTTGTGTGGATATTCTATATATACACCTGCACCTCCATTCCTCATGGCATTCTGTGCTGACCCGTCTGTGTATACTCTGACCCATATATCTTGTGGATATTCCTCATCCAGGAAACTGAGGGTGACTGTCCTTCGCTGCACACTGTTCTGTTCGTCCTCGCTTAGTATTCCTTTCACATGGGTCTGAATGTATATTGGCATTCCATGTCTTTCACTCCATGGGGTTTGTTCTGGTACAGACCTTAAGGGGCTGTCAACTTCAGGTAGGTCTGTAAGTTGTTTGCGGAGTCGTTTAGCTTGATGGATAAAACTGCTTCTTTTCAGTCGTCCCATTGCTAGATTTTTGAATCTTTCCATCATTGGATTACTTGGCATATACTGAAACTTTTCTGCCTGAATTAGTACTTTTGTGTCTCTGCGTTCGCCAAGTGTTTGCATTCTTCCCATTTTCTGCAAATCTGCTATTCTGTTAGCTGATAGGAACAGTGCTTTTATTTGTTTTCAAAGTGATGTACCGTTGTCAAAATCGATTACAGAAAACTACTGCTGAGTTTCATCACAGACCATAAGGGAAGAAAACTGAACACAAAGTAATTATACCATAGCTTGTTTTTCAGGTCAGTTGACAGTGTTAATACATTTACTTCATCCTTGAGTTATTGGGGCTCATAGGAGATGTCGAGAATAGCATCACTGTGATCTGTCATTCATATCATAAGATGTGACTAAGAACGTCTTGGGGGTTGGCTTCTCATCTCTTAGAGGGTCAAAGTGACATAAAATTATTCAGAAAACAGATGGGTCTGCCAATAGGCACATATTGCAGCTTGTCTAGGGACCATGACACAACACATTCCATTTTCCTGACCACATTCTTCTACCGGAAGTCTACAAGAGTTTGAAAATGATCACAGAGGAAGAATAATACAATGAAATTACCTCTTTGAATGCACAATTTTTTTTATTGAATTTTTATGTTCCATTGCAATATCCCAGTCACAAAAATATTCCACTGGTCTTTCAATGCAACTTTCTTTCCGAGTTATTTTATTGTACAGTTTCAATGTAATTGAATTATATACATTCATATTTCTGTGTTGGTGAGTCAAGCTCATTTCACGTCAACATTGTTTTTAATTCTGATATTCCACTAAGTGGAGCCAATTGTAAATTAATGGATAAGCATGAGAAATGCTATTTAATTAAAAAAATATAATACATCATGTGTTAGTTTGTTTCATTACCTTGGAATTATGGGTAATATGGGGCCTAACTTGTGTCTTTTTTGTACATTTTGGGTGGGTGTGGGGTGGAGGAGGTTCTGTATTAATAATATAAGACCTGCACCTCCATTCCTCACGGCATTCTGTGCTGACCCATCTGTGTATACTCTGACCCATATATCTTGTGGATATTCCTCATCCAGGAAACTGAGGGTGACTCAGTTATTAATAATAAAATAAATGGGCTAAATTGGTAATCATACTTCTAAAGTGATGCATTTCACTTTTCTTGTGATTTCCATTGGCTGTTGACACAAAGTATTCACAATGTGACCAATGAAAATCACAGGAAAAGTAAAATGTGTCACTTTAAAAGGATGATCCCCAGTAAGTCATCAGGACTGTATGTATAATTGATAACAACATGCTCCAGAGCTTTATTTAATACTCAGAAAAACTCAAAATCTCATCGTGTGCAATGATTTGAGAAGAAACCTACTCTGAGAGTGTAATAAGGTAACTGTATGAATAAAAACAGGCTGCCAATGCAAGCATTAAAAAGGTACCAAATGGCAAAAAGAAACAGAGGAAGACCAAGAGACTCTTGGCTGAACAATTATCAAAGAGTATGGGTCTCAAAAATATGCATGAATTATAGGCCTATACAGTAGTATCACATTACTTGAACTTGAGAGATCTGGTTTCTGCTCCATGTACTATGTCCGGTGTAAGAAGTAATATAGATAGATAAAGTGCTGCACTGTTTCCTCATGAGGAAAGCCTGACTATTTAGTATAGGCATGTCATCTACTTCGTGTATGCTGTCTCATGGTGGGCCACTGGTCAGACCTTCTGCGTGTGTTACATAATAAATATTGAATAACTTATTGTATAATCCTATATCAATAACTTAACTTTTAATGCTGATTATTTGATGAGTTAGTCACTGACAGCTCAAATCATGCGAGCTTGGTTGTGGTTTTAGTACAGCAAAAGCTATTCTGTTTCATTGATAACGTTACTAAAATGTATAAATCTATCTATTGTATTTTTTCTACTTTTGCTGTTGTGTCACAGAATTGAATGGGAATCAGTTTTTTGGGGGGCTATGGCACATTTGCTCACTTGATAGCCTATGCAGTAATATTATGCTTCAGAACGTTGGTAACTCCTTCAATAGGCAAAACTATTTCTTCTTGGTCCTCCTCTGGCTCTTGTTTCCATTGTCATTTTGTATGCTCTTGCTGCTGGCCAATATGTGTTCATTCTCATTAAGTGACCATTTCTGTCACTTTTTCAAATTTATTTGACAACAGATATAGTTCCCATAGTTCTTGTATAATCTCTTCATTCTTCACATCATCTCTTCTTGTTCTATTTGCTGCTTTTCTTATACATCTAATTTCACATGTAGTAAGCTTTATCTCTTGTTCTTTAGTTAGTGTCCATGTTTGACGTTGATAACACAATGTTGGTATGAAAATTGAATTCATAATTGGTTTTTTTTTTGGTTTCCAATGGGATAGGAAGTATTATATTTGTGCTTATCTGTATGGGTAGAGGACTGTCTCCTCAAATACTGTAATTTTAGTAGACCTACTTTGAGCTGTCAGAGACTAACTAATTAACCTATCAGTAGACCTACTAAAATTGTGAATACGAAATTAGACATAGGCCTAAGAATAACTTAAAATACCTACCAGTATGCTGTTCAGTGTAATTTCTCACGGAAGCCATACCTTCGTTTAGCTGAACCCTAGGATTTCCCTATCGAGGCAAATTCGATTGGTTGTTTGTACCATCCCTGACATCGAGCAGAACCATAGTCCCGCCCAAGCAACCATTGGTGCTGAAGTTGGAGATACCAAGCTAGGAGGTGCACCAGCAACCATGGTACCATGCAACATGACTATTTAACATGTCTTCACAACAAAATCACTAGCTGTGTAGACATGTTAAACTGTGAACGAGAAGAAGAAGAACCCTAGAATTCGATGGAACTCAATTTGAGAAATGTTTCACTAGAGCGACAAAGCTACCCATGGACTGAAAATACACAAATAGGCCTATCGCAGTCATGCTGTAAACCATGACACAGCACTATTCTGTTGTCTTTCCTACATCCTGCTAATCTGCATGTTTTTTTTTTAAAGAAGAAACGAAGAAGCCTGATGATTTCTTACTAAACAAAGTGTAAGAGCTTGTTACTGTTCATTATGTAGCATAGACAATTTCGAAATTACAAAATGAAGATATCGGGGAGAGAATGTGTATAGGCCTAATACCTGTACAGAATACATAGAAAGGCAGTAGATCAAGTGGTTTGGCACATTATGAGAATGCAGCGCGACATGTTGCCCGTACAGGCATATAACCAAATGAGATCAAGGTACAAAGCCAGAGGAAGACCACGAAAAAGATGGATAGAAAACGTCAGGGATATCCTGAACAAACACGGTCATATCATAGCTGAGGCCACACATCTGGCTCTAGAATGTAAGCTTGAGCTCCAATACCCCTACGCTTAACGGCAAGAGTAGATAACAAACCACCTGGGGAAAGACAATAGACAATTTTACTATGTTGATGATATAGGCCTAAACATATTGATAGGCCACTGAAGATTATAGCAAACGGATTGTCTGAAGACGAACTGACAGGAAAAAAGGCAGCGCTACAAATTAGTAACAAATATTTCTTTTTTTATGACAAAGACGCCAAGCCCGTAGATGAGGGATGCGGAAGGATGAAATCAGAACATGACAATTAGTACTAAGAAACAAGTTTCTCCGCCCAGTGGTTGTTCCAAAAAAAAGGGGGGCAACAACATTCCACGAAACGAGGAAATTAATTTTCTACGGTAATCTCCCAACCTTTTACCAAAGAGTGTAGCATAGTCTATGTACGACGTAAAGAGATAAAAGCTACAGTGTCGGGAAACAACCCGAAATTGGAAATGGGGGAGGGGAGGGAGCCACAAATCAAATATCACAATAAGCAGTAATAGTTAGGCCCTACGTGTTACCAAAATAAGTCAATAAAACAACCTAGCAACAACACAGTGATAGGCGACGTTTCTATTTAAAATCCTTCATCGGGACCAAAAGAAGACCACAGACAATACATTTTACATAGAAAAGCACACAGGCCTATGGTATGATGGTGATAAGAAGAAAAAAATGGAGAGAATCAAGGAGAAGATGGAAGAAATATAAGTAGATAAACATGACGAGGGAATAGGTATGACAGGAAGACAAAAGTGGTACGATAAGGAGGGCAATGCACATGGAAAAATAAAATAACGGATGGAGTGAAAATCAAATCAAAATGTACTTTAGACCTATACTAGAGTCCTTCGGTGAAAGAGAGATGTGGAATCGAACGGCGAGTTAAATAGTCTAATGTGGATATGCGACCAATGACAGAAAAACTGTCTGCTCACACACTCTACTCCACAGAGGACGCTGTGTTCGGGAAGATCGGGCGTAGACAAATGCAGGGCTGAAGATGGGATATAGAAGTAACAGCGCCTGTGGCTGGAAAAAGCAATAAAAGGCTTACTGATAGGCCCGTATATAGTAAATGAAAGATGGAGTTGGTAAAAGTACACGGGGTGCTAATAACCTAATAGATGGGGTCTTTGTTACCTCTAATATTTTATGGTAGTGTGTCCTAATATAACCTAATTGGACTTTGTCCGCTGGTTGAAAGGGGCACGCCTCTCCAAAAGAGAGGCAAACTCATTAACTACCTACCAGTACACGGGGTGAAAATGACACAAAGGGGCTCGGATAAATGCGATGGGCGCAAATATCACGCTGCAATAAATCAAGCACTACGCGACTGAAGTGCACAAAAGAACAGAAAGGAATGTGGACAAGCATAGAAGGTATCATAAAAGTGATAGGAGAGAATTAGGAGGAAAGATACAGTCAGAATCCATGGTAGCGAACCGGTGAAGGCCCACGAAATACAGTATAGATATACCATAGGAGGTGGACATGTGGAAGGGGGGGCAGATAAAACACTACTAACCGGTGAGGCCCGTCTCAATAAATGCGTAGTAAGAAGATATCACTGTATGGAGGTAGGCTGGGATGTAGGATGTACTAGGAAGACATAGAATGAGGGATGAAAGAGAGAACATGTGAGGATAGTGCCGAAGAAGGGAGTACCTGTGGTAGAAGGAGAAACGGGAAGGCCATGACGGAGCCGCGGCTATCGGCAGTACTACAGGCTTTCCAACTTAAAATTACCTAGGAGACCAATTTCCGTGCTTTCTATTAGTTGATATTGACTATTTTTGGCATGCGACTCCAAATATGTAAATATGTAAACTCCAAATCAAAAGCCCAACAATAATCAAAAAAGTAACGTACGGGATCCTAATTAATTTTATTAGAAGGCCTTTACTGTCAATAGCCACGACGGAGCGCACCAGAAGCTGCAACCAAAGCATGTAGAATATATTGTATAGCGCAAGGGTCAGAGTCGAGCATGTAACTAGTAAATGGCATGCAGCCCATATGGTAGGGTCAGGGAGACATAAGTTCCAATGAGGGGAAACAGAAGATGCGCTGAGGACACAGATCCGACGTAAGGTACCTGTGCGGTCTTTGTGCCGGAAAATGTGACCCTTCTCAAACCGAAGATATTGCAACTGGAATGGCTTAGCCGCACGTCTCACTCCGCTGGTGCGTTATGCTCACACTGTACACTGCCTTATCTGTAAGGAACAACGATCAAATGACAGAACCTCAAACCACCAAACAATCTCTTAGCGCGGTTCATGTACCGTGGGAGGAAAATGTCCGGTGAACCGATAATCATGTATATGTGAGACCAACCTTACGTCGCAACCCGTTAGTAGGCATCGCTCGTACTGCACGTTGGCTCCTTTGGAAGACATGTGATAGAGCAATCCCCCCCCCCCCCCCCAGTCCTAGTCTGCCAGCTATGTGTCGCAGACAACCTGTAGGCGCTGCAATAATAGCATGGTCTAAGTATCGATACGGGAAGGCACAGTCGACCTTAAAAACCCCACAGTATAGGTCGCTGTCGTGGTAACCAACCCACAGAGGCCAAAGAAATCCAACTGATAGATGGCCAGGGCAATAGTGCGAATAAAGCAGATATGGCAACTGGATAGAGCGCTCACGGGGCACTGTTATTTTTGTATTTATTCTGACAATCTTTTCTTATAACTCTCGTTCTATCATATCACTTTCTCTATGACATCTTCTATGTTCGTCCACCTTCATTTCTATGTTTTACACAGCTTAGTCACATCGCGCGTGTGAACAGGCAATCTTACTGTCATTGGTTACATGTCCACATTAGACTATTTAGCTCTCCGCTCGATGCCACATTTCTATACGGGCAACTTCAATCAGGCTACACCATAGTTCCTTACCGGAACATGAATAAGGTAGGTCCCATGGCAGAAATCTGCCGTTGGGGATGAAGATAACTGTTCATGTACTATTCATGTACCCCACATCAACTATTACGTGGGGTGGCCAGTTACCTTCCTTGCTGTCTTTACCTCCCATAACTCATGCGTCATGAATAAGCCACAACATAATCCGCAGACTCGAAGACAGCTGCAGCCTGGCTGGGCAGAAAAATTTTAGTGTCAACCTGGCAATCATGCCACAAGATACAAATGCACTAATATAACCAAGATTCTTGATTAGAAACTGTCTTCACAGCACCAGGACATTCCCATAAGTGCTCCGCCCTCCGCTCCAGCAGCCATCCCAGTGTATGTAGACTCAGAGTTCCGGTCAGGTGTTGATTGTGTGATCTTCGGGACTTTCCAAAAAAAACAACTTTACCTTCCCTCACCTTTAGATACTCCCATTTCTAACATTCTCTGTATGTGTACGTTCTCAACCTCATTGACACCATCTGCATCTTGAAATGAATTTATCACCGCCTTCATTAAGTCTGCTTTATCTCTTCTCAGCAATGTGCCGTCTATCGCCGCATTGCCTGCCAGTAAGTCGGCTCTTTCGTTTCCTCTGACCCCAGCATGAACAGGACAGAATATCCATGTAATGCTCTGGACAACTAAACTAATAGAACCAAGAAGGAATTCTTTCCTAGGAGAGTGCCTCTGACAAATCCACCAATCAACAAACAAACACATTTCTTTTTGATAAGTAGGCTTACGTTTTGATTTGATTTTCATCTTATAATTTTATCGTTTTCAAGATAGCCGTTCTTTTACTTTTTCCATGTGCTTTTCCCATCTTACCACTTTTGTCTTCCTCTCATACCTTTTTCCTAGTCATGTCTATTTACTTGTGCTTCCTCCATCTTTTTCTTGTTTCTTTTCTTCCTATCACCATCATACTATCCTATATGTTTCTCTATGTAAAATTTGTTGACTGTGGTCTTCTGTTTGTCATGATGAAGGCTTTCTATTCGAAGAGTCCTCAGTCACTGTGTCTTGTAGCTAGGTTGTTTTATAGACTTATTTTGGTAACACTTATTTTGGTGGGCCGTATTTTGTTAATTTTGATATACGACGTAAACCTTTTGTCTTGGACATGACTCAATTTCTAAAATTACCTTGCAAAGAACAGTTGAGGGTTGAAGGAGAAGAGACGGTAGTGTCCTGGAGTGATAACATCAAGAAATGATCTGGGCATGATTTTTCTTCACTTCCGTATAGCTAAGACAGAGGTGTTTGGAGTGTTTTTTGTGCTTTCTCCAGTGTGGCATCCCTATGACCCTGATGGGTTAGGCCTATTGGTCTTATTATTACTACCAAATAGTAAATTACGGCTCTGAAAGCAGAATCCAGTAATAATGTACAAGTAAGGAAGGAGAAATATTGTGAAAGAATGAGAGCGTACAAAAGAGAACTAAATCGTAGGTAAATATATTTTCACAGATACTATTTTCTAATGACACCTGATATATACATACACACAATTTGTATACGTCACAAAAAATACACAGGAAATGTGAAATTGTATATATACAGTGTGTGTAGTGAATTTCAGTCGAAGCTATATAGTTGCAATTATTACATTTGTTTTCTCGTTTCACAAATCATAATGTCAACCGTTGCATATTTTTATGATCCTGACGTGGGAAATTTTCATTACGGTAATATTTATTGTGTACTTTTAATTTGGATGAGACTATATAAGTCTTCTAAATTATTATTATTTGTAGCATACCTAATATCGATAGAAAGTGAATCCCGATATATACTAAGATAGGTCTAGTTGTTTATGAGCTTTGCCGACGGCGGTACACTCCGGGCATCCCCATAGGAGTCACGACTCTTTCAGCTAATGGTATTATGCATAGGTCCTTAGGTATCTATCTATCTATCCAGGGCCGTAGATATCAGTGGGCTGAAGGAGAAGGGTTTTCCCCTATAAAAATGTTTTTACTTGGGTGTAATTTAGTGTAAAAGAATAATAAAATAAGTCTTCAATGGACGCAAGCCGGCGCAACTACTACGGATCAATTCTTCACTGTGACCTTTGTTCTAGTTTCGAGGTATTACCTAACCTTTGTAGTGTGATTGCAGAAGTTGTAATTAAAATTAAAGTATATTATATTATTTGAAACAAAATACTAATTTGGCATTAGCATTTACTATTAATTAAGGAGGAGGGTAAGATCAGTTATACATTAAAAAATAAATTAATTCTTCTTCTGTGTTCATTCTCAAACTCCTGCAGATCAGCAGGGTGTAGTCCAGAGAATGGTGTGTCATGGTTTACAGCATTGCTGTGATATCTGCACCTTTTTGCCTGACACATCCAACTTCAGCATTGCTTTTGGTCACTGACCCTATATGTGATGGGGTAGCAAACTCCATTCCATAACCTCCTTAGTCGCCTCGTACGACATACATGGAAGGTAAACAGTGTTGCTATTTTTTGTTCCCCTTTCGGGCCTTGACAACACATGGGCGAAATTATTTATAAAAGTGATAATTAAAAATGTGGTTGATGTTGTTTGCGTCGGGAGATGTGATGTCACGGCATCCATTTAATTTCATGATGTGTGCTATTTATAGCACAGTGAAGAGTTGATCTATAGTTTTACCTGCAAGTCTAGTATAAGTCTCCACTGTGACCTTTGTTCTAGTTTTGAGGAATTTCCTAACCGTTGTTGTGTGATTTGCTATGGTTAAGTACTTAGAGTAGGGTTAGGATTAGAAATAATATTTCTAATGTGTGCGTGCACCTCACTCTGTCTAGAGCATGTAGAAATAATGAACACTCAGTACAAATGATAGGAACATTTAAAAAAAAATATGTAATTTGGAAAAGAAACAGATTATGCTTAAGTTCGTCTGTGTTTAAATTTGAACTCAGTGATTGTCCGAATGTGACGTCACAGTAGCCATTAATTCCATTGGTATTAAATCGAAATATGTGACATCTAGGTAAAAATGTAAACAGTGGAGACTGATTCTAGACTTCTACCCTTCAATGTGCTATAAATAGCACACTCTTTACACTTTTAACTAGTGACGTCATGGATTTCCATAAAACTTATACCCCATAACGCATGCACACCAACAGCTACGCATGTTGTCAGCTACTTAACACCACAGGACATGTTCACCAGAGATGAGATTTTACAATTTTTTTCTTTTCCAATGATTTGTACTGCGCACCCATTATTTCTGCCTACTACACACTGAGAGAGGGCCTGTGATTGAAATGTGAAAGCTACGATAAAATTTGTCTTAATTCTAATTACTATTTGTAGTTATCCTAACCTTAGCACACCCAAAGGGTAGGAAATACCCCGAAACTGGAGCAAAGGTCACAGTGAAGAATCCTACTTTACTTGCGTCTTTACTTGTCATTTGTCCGTTTTCGCCTGTAAATGTCACTTTTTGAACAAGAAATTTAAGACTTTTCTGTAAAAAAAATTGCTAAGATAGGGTTTTTTTTAACAGACTAAAGGGTTCTGAAAAAATTGTGTTCCTAATGTTCGGATTTGCCAAGTGGGGGTACAGTTTGAACTCCCTATTCTATAGGCCTGTATCTGTTTTCCACATATGCTGTTAGGCTTCCCCCTGCACACCAAATTATTTTGTGACTATAGCGAAATATAATGCAACTCACACCATCATGGGAATTGCATGCTATGGGACAACCTTAACCTGTGCAATGAACATTTGACCCACAAAGTCCCAAAAGTATAGTATGGCATTTGTTAAATTGCTAAGTCATCATTCACAAGTTGATTTTTAGACAAATGCACTATAAGTCCCTTATCCATGCACACAATCTATAAACTTCTATAGCAAACATGTCAGCTCTTTCTTAACTAACTTTTTGAAAGTACAAAATAGTTGTTTCTCATGCTCCAGAAGACTGAAATGTCATCCATTCATACTGAGAGTACTTCATTAGTTTCATTCACGATTATAGGGTGTACCGGATTAATCCGGGAAGTAAAGACTGCAAGGGAGAGGAGATGGCTACCGCCCTTATTTGCAGAGCCACTGAAATGTGAGATCGCTAACATCTCATACCCCTACGGCATTAAATAAATGCTATGGGTTACTTTACTTTTTTTTAAAGGTTGTACATGTTTATTCATTCATTTAATACTGTATATTTTCAGGACCAGGTCATCCAATGAAACCACACAGAATTTCCCTTACCCATAGTTTGGTTCTGCGCTATGGGTTGCACAAAAAAATGAAGGTACCCATGTTTTTTTGTGTGTTTGAAGATTTCACAAAACATTCCACATAAATTTAAATTAGGGCACCCCATTTGCTGCTGGGACCCAAAAGGGGAGCAAAGAATAGCAATACAGTATTATTAATTTCTTTTTTTTTCTTTTTCTTGAAAGCAGTCCTTATTTTGCCTGTTATATATATTATGTTCATGTAGCTTGTTTGTGCAGCATCTTCCTATATATCATATTTTATGTTTATGCTCAAATTGCAGAGTTAGTCATATTCTTTTATGAAAATTATATGATTTTTCTTATTATTCTTATTAGTAAATTATCTTGTAATTCCACGTATTAGATTTTAGCCAGTTAATTTTGTTTAGTTTTATTCCTCAAGAATTACAAATGATGAAGCTTCATTTTCTAGTGTGCATTGGATGATTTCTCTAGAGCTTTCTTTCATATTCATAAGACTTCAATGCCCATGTGTTGCCAGGTCCTGGAATGGAAGCAAAAAATAGCAACACTGTTTACCTTCCATGCTCGTCTTAAGGGGATCTCTCTGGCGTAATGGTTAAGGTTAAGCCATTTGCTTTGTTCTCAAGAGGTTGCAGGTTGAATCCAGCTCAGGTTGCATTGTTTATAGTTGGCTTAGAGGTGTGTGTTGTGCTCTTGACAGGGCGTTGTGATCCTGGTATAATAGCCCATTGGAATGTTTCCATTTTGGGACCAAACATGCAATCATAAACCCCCCTTACAAAACTTTTGCCTTTGAGACAGCCTTTGAGTCTCAGTGTTGTCTCAATTACATAAGTGGGAAGAGCCTGTGATTTTGTCAGAAAGGCTATGGACTGCCAAGAGTTATCTGCTCACAGTTAAAGGTATTAATTCACCATCAAGTGTCAACTAAAGAGGTTATGGGGTTGATGTCTGTCCCATCCCATATTAGGTCAAAGTGATCCAGAAGCCATGCTGATGTCTGATGTATCAGGCCGAAAGGCACATATATCGCAACTAAGTTGTAAACAATGAAACAACACATTCTGTTCTCTGGTCTACATCTTGCTAATCTGCAGAAGTTTGAAAATAACACAGAAGAAGAAGAATTCAATTCTCAACAACATACAAGTCTTCTTAGAGAGAATCTATGTGTGTATGTAGAAGGCATGTTCCACCATATTGTATTGCAGGTATCCTCCAGTTAAGAAGGATGTGTAGGGCCATTGGCTTAAATAAAATGGCGACATAACACACTTCTGTTCTCTAGACTACACCCTGCTGGAAATCTAGTAGGACTGTTGTCTGCTACAAGAGATCCAGTGGGAGTTTGAGAATGAACACTGAAGAAGAAGAAGTATGCAGGCATCCAATCATATGAAAGTGCAATTATTTACCGGCATAAATGTTAATCATTTTTAACCACACAGTCTATATGGCTTCATGACTCAATATGCAGTTATAAATGTACGTTAAATACCAATGTGGCTCAAGGTTTTAGGAAAGAATTAAAACAGAAGATAGCTGTCCACACGCTATAGGCTTACTGTGAATTTTCCAACACTTTATCTTTGTTACATGCTATCAAATTATCATAAAATTGTATATATTTATTTCAAACACTTTCCTTGACAGTTGTATCGCCCATATCAAGCAACTGAACGTGATATGTGTCGCTTTCATTCAGATGACTATATCCAGTTTTTGAGTTCAGTAACACCACAGAATGTTCAGAATTATACTAAATACTTGTCCTTATACAATGTTGGAGAAGACTGGTAAGTATACTGCTATTAGTCCTCTATTACTGGATTTTCATTACTGCTATTAGTCCTCTATTACTGCATTTTCATTACTGCTATTAGTCCTCTATTACTGAATTTTCATTACTGCTATTAGTCCTCTATTACTGCATTTTCATTACTGCTATTAGTCCTCTATTACTGCATTTTCATTACTGCTATTAGTCCTCTATTACTGAATTTTCATTACTGCTATTAGTCCTCTATTACTGGATTTTCATTACTGCTATTAGTCCTCTATTACTGCATTTTCATTACTGCTATTAGTCCTCTATTACTGAATTTTCATTACTGCTATTAGTCCTCTATTACTGAATTTTCATTACTGCTATTAGTCCTCTATTACTGAATTTTCATTACTGCTATTAGTCCTCTATTACTGAATTTTCATTACTGCTATTAGTCCTCTATTACTGAATTTTTATTACTGCTATTAGTCCTCTATTACTGAATTTTCATTACTGCTATTAGTCCTCTATTACTGGATTTTCATTACTGCTATTAGTCCTCTATTACTGGATTTTCATTACTGCTATTAGTCCTCTATTACTGAATTTTCATTACTGCTATTAGTCCTCTATTACTGCATTTTCATTACTGCTATTAGTCCTCTATTACTGAATTTTCATTACTGCTATTAGTCCTCTATTACTGCATTTTCATTACTGCTATTAGTCCTCTATTACTGAATTTTCATTACTGCTATTAGTCCTCTATTACTGAATTTTCATTACTGCTATTAGTCCTCTATTACTGGATTTTCATTACTGCTATTAGTCCTCTATTACTGGATTTTCATTACTGCTATTAGTCCTCTATTACTGGATTTTCATTACTGCTATTAGTCCTCTATTACTGCATTTTCATTACTGCTATTAGTCCTCTATTACTGAATTTTCATGATGCGAATTTGTTTACTGAATATTTCAAGTGTGATGATGAAATAATCCTTTGGCTGTGAGCAGGTTCTCTTCTTCTTCTGTGGTCATGTTAGATTGTCAGGCCTGTCATCAGGGTGAAGTCCACTCTCTTCTCCAGGTCAGAATGCTGCCCTATAGCTTTTGCATCAACAGTCTGCAGAAGCCTATTCTAAGGCGGAATAGTATGGTTTATATGTATCTTTGAAGGTGTATTGCATCAAGTTCGTCTTCCACTTCCATTTGTTTGTTCCACTTTGACATATGTGTTATGAATTGTTTTTGCTTCTCTCTAGGACAGTGGGTGCCTGTTGAACCATTCCACTACCTGTTCTTGACAAAGCATCTGCTTTCTCATATCCCATGTTTCCACAGTGTTTTGGTATCCATCGAAGCATAATAGCTGAGGATTTTTGGATGTGTCTGAGCTGATGTTGTGCAGAAAGCTTTAATTTCTGGTGCTCTTGATTGATCCCAGTAGGGAATTTTTGAGGATATCTTTGTGTTGTTGACGGAGATGTGACAGAAGCTGTTTCTCTTCCATCTGCTTGTGGTTGATATAGAAATATGGCATGTGCATAATGTTTTCCCTTTGTACAAGCACTCTTTATTTGTCATCAAGTGGGTGAATATTTGCATGGATTGGAGTGGTCTTCATCCCTCCTGAGATTAGTCAAAGTCCTGCATTTTTTATTTTAGATAGGCTATCAGCGTTTGTTGTGGATGCTGATGCCAAAGGCTGCCATTCCATATTTGACTTTAGGCATGACTTCGTACCCATATAGACTTTTCAGAGAATGCATCCATCCATTTGCTCTCCAGCTTGTACCTCAAGTTTCTTCATCAGGGATAAAGCTTAGAACAGGGTAATGAATCACTGCAAACAAACATAACACACACAAATCAAAGTTTTAACCAGACTACATACACAACAAAAATGACAAGCAAGAACAACACTATTGATGTTCACATGGCATAAATATGGAGATAATCGGAAAGGGCTGAAACTAGGTCAGAGGTATAACACAAACTGAAAGCATACAAAACACACCAATTATCTCCATATCTAGCTATGCCATGTGAATAGTGTCATTCTTGTGTGCAGTTTTTTGTTGTGTATGTAGTCTTGATAAAAACCTTTTTGGTCAAAACATCGATTTGTGTGTGTTATGTTAGTTTACAGTGATTAGCAAAACTTCATTACCCTGTTCCAAGCTTTAGCTGTTGGATTTCAGTTTTGCTGCAGTGCATGTTAGTCACTTGTCTAGTTTGGCCTAGAGATAGCTAGGGTTCTTCTCCTGTGCTAACTCACTTCCATTTATTTTATTTGTAGGTTTAATTTTTCTTGGTGGTTTGATTGTGAGAAGATGGTTGTCACAGTTTTGGAGAGGTTGATCTGGACTCCCTAGTCAGATGTTTATTCACCTAGGGTGTCAAGTATGGTTTGCAATCTGTTCTTTGTAGTGAATATGTTGCCTGTCACACTCCAGACAGCAAAGTCATCTGCATGAAGGAATTTTGAAATATGATGTGACAGTTTCTCTCCAATATCGTTGATGAATACAAGGAAGAGGGTGGAGAGATCACTCCTTTAGGCACTCCTTGTTGGAGAGTAAAACTTTAGCTTAATTTACCATCTACTTTTACTCTTGCAGTGTGGTAGCAGAGACAATCTTTTATCCAGCTAACATTATGCTTCAATTTTGTTTTTGAGAAGCTTGAGTAGGAGTCTATCTTTCTATATCTTGTTGAAGGCTTTTCTCAAATCCATACAAGTTGCCAGCACCTTTTCCTTGTTTTTAGAAAACATTTTAAATTTCCTTGTGCTAGGTATATGAGCTTCCATACTGCGATTTTTCCTAAAGGCTGACTGCATTGGAGAGCTTTTGCTTTTTTCCTAGGTATTTTATTAGTCTAGAGTTGACCATTCACTGCAATGCTATTCCTACTTAACTCAGGAGGCTGACTGGTTGGTAGTTGGACGTGCTGGTTTTTTATTATTGATTCTTACTAATTGGAATCATGACAACTTCATGCCATAAGTCTGGAATTTTACCAGCTCTCAATGATTGGTTGAAGATGTCGTGGAGGTTGTTTCTATTGATTGGCACTAAGTTCCTGATCATATCATTGGTTATGCCATCCGTTCCTGGGTTTTAGTTGTCCTGTGGCACCATTTAGTTCTGCAAAGGCTGCTTTCATTTTTCACCTGGATTTTGATGCATTAGACGTCTGTTAATTTCTCTTTTGATTTATTTGAAACGTGTGAGAGTGTGTTGTTCTTTTTTCGTATATAAATCTGCTAAGATGTTTTCTGCCATTTTTCCTGTTTGAAACGTACCCTATTCTTTGATGACAGTCCTGTAGTATGAATAGTTTACTTCTTCAGTGTTCTTGTAAGATTTCATAGTTTGCTTGTGTCATATGTCATGTTTAGTCTGCTGGTCTTTTCATGCCAGCTCTTTTGAATCTTTGTTATCTTTTGCTTGTTGAAGGTGTGTATTTGATTTAATTCTCTTTATGTTTTCTACTGTATCGTTTTTATCCTTTGCTTCCATTGCTTTTTTTTCCAGCTCATTATGCAATTTTTCTAGGGTCTCACTCCAGTAAGGCTTTGTGTGCCCCTTGGGATTGACTTCTGTGCAGCTTGGAGTATTGCTTTCTTTATTAGTGAGATTTGGTTTATATTGTTGGAGAGGGTGATATTATGATAGAGCTGGTCTGTTTGTTCTCTTAAGAGTGTCCAGTTTGATTTTTTGAAATTCCTGTTTGGGGACATGGTGTCCTGCACTTCATGTCTTGGAAATTTACGTGATGATTGGTACATGGTCACTTCCTCCCAGTTGGCTTTCTATTATTCTTGTAATGTTGCTATGTCATCTGTTGTCATGGCAAGGTCTGGTGTAATAATTTTTTTCCAGGCTTTGGAGTAAAATGTTTCTGTATCATCTGGCTTTGTTTATAACAATGAATTTATTTTTCATCATCCAGTCTTCGATCTTTTCACCTCTGATTTATATTCTAATATCTCCAGCTTGGTGGGTGACCATTAAAGTCGCACACTATTATATGTCTCGATTTCTGTCGTAAGTTGACTTAATTCTATTTTGTAGCAGGAGGGCTGTAGCAGTTTGTAATTGATGTTTCTCTACCAGATAGCAGCTATTTCACTGTTATATGTTCTAGTTATTTTTTTCCAGATCTGCTTACTTCTACTGCTGGAATTGATGTTCAGGTGATTGTGAGCATTCCTTCTTTCATTCTTTTGGATTTGTCTTGGCAGAAGGGCTCATAGCTCTGAATGAAAATTTATGTGTGCCCTTTAGGTGTACTTCTTGTATACACATTATGTCAACCTGTTTTTTCTTCAGGAATTCTTTTTGTTCATCACTCCTTCCACATTCCACTGAGCAACTCTGAAACATTGCATTTGATCAGTTGCTCTCCTCTGACCTATTAGTTAGCAGAGGCACCTGTTGCTTGGGTAGGCACTTTCGAGACAAGTGGCTTGACTCCACTTTTAGCTGATAAGATCAACACCATGATGACATGGTTGATTGTCACATGATCGCATTTGTGTAATAGCTTATTGTCACATGATCGCATTTGTGTAATAGCTTATTGTCACATGATCGCATTTGTGTAATAGCTTATTGTCACATGATCGCATTTGTGTAATAGCTTATTGTCACATGATCGCATTTGTGTAATAGCTTATTTACCCTAATTTACTATCACTGCTAACACACTGTCTTCAACAGGTTGGGTTGTGTTTTTTGTCTGAGGTCTCCCATAGCCTTTCCATTTCCCGATGGCACCTGCAGGGTTATAGTTGTTTGTATTTAGATGTTTCTCTCCTTGGAAACCTAACCCTACCATGACCATCTCAGCTTCCCTCCCAGAACATTCCTGGCATGTTGTCAATGCGGCCCCCCCCCACACCAGCAACATGTGCTCATATTGGCTCATACTCACTTTATACTGCTTGTCACTGGACACATGGGGTATTTCAGTGGGTATATCACCAAAATGATTGTAGGTCAGTGACGGCTTAATCGTCCAGAGTAATTCAGACTTATTTTGCAACTGACCTCTATATCTAGGGACTTTTCCCACTATCTACCACCTCTGGGCGAGCCTAGTAAGGGTTGGTAGCACCCCAGGTGTGAGCAGGTATATCTTTATAGCCCATAACCTTTCTGGAAAAAAAGCATAAGTTCTCCTCAGTTTAGTAACTGAAGTGATGCTCAAACACATACAGTTTGATGTCCCAAAAGCATATGATTGTGTTGGGGAGGGGTGTTATGGATGCATGTTTAGTCCCCAAAGGGAGGCATTCCAGAGTGGCAGTATCGCAAGATCATCAGGTCCTGCCTGGAGTGCATATATATCTGGGCCAAATAGTTCATCATCTGCTGACCTGTTTGCAGTGATGGCACACCTAAAATTCTTTGCCAACTAGGAGTCTGCTACAAAACAACAAAGGTGCAATGTTCATATGGCTATATCTCTCTATTCAGGCCACGGTTCCCATGTGTGTAATTTCAATTGTATTAAGTTAATGTTTGCTTAATATTTAAACAAATTAAATGTGTATATTATAGTCTTTTTTTGCTTAATATTTAAACAAATTAAATGTGTATATTATAGTCTTTTTGGGTTTGTTGCTATTTGTCTACAGTTTGTTGTTTGAAGGAAGTGGGAATTTTTTCAATCCACAGCTGAAATCATGAGTAAACTAACTTTGTTTTCTTCTATGCTGTAGGTATTTTTTAGTTTGCTCGTGGTTGCAGTAAATTATTTTGTTTTAGTTTTGTAATTGGTAAGTGCCCCTGTGTTGCTGAGATCTGAAAGAGAAGTAAAGAATAGCAACACTGACTTGCCATTAATGTTGTAAGAAGTGATAAAATAAGCTTGGGGTGGGGTTGGATGTCCCATCCTATTGAGAGTAACCTAAAATCCATGCTGGATGATATTAAAAAGATACGTCTCGCTCATTCTAACGAAAATTGGATTCCCATATATGGAACAAAACAGCAATTAAAACTTTCAATCATATGCATATGTCATACAGTGACATTGGATCGAATGACTTAATGCTATAGACTGCTAGATCAGCAACCAACATACCTAAGCCAAAAGTCCTGCTGGAGTGAAATGTGTCAGACTTAAACTGTGCAGTAAACCATGAGACAACACATGTTCTCTGGGTCACATTTTGTCAATCAGCAGCAGTTGAGAACAAATATGGCAGAAGAAAACATATTACAATTTGTTGGCTTTGATATATTGTTGGATGGTATAGTGAACCCTCCTTATTTACATCTTGTTATGCATGGTTGTTTTGCCTCCCCTATGCCATCGCTGGCTAACACTTTATCTTTGGCAGGCTTAGTTTAGTTTTTTTGTCTGGCATGTCTCCCATAGTCTTTCCATTTCCTGATGGCACCTTCAACATTGTTATTATTCCTTGCTTTACATTTAGTTCACCACAGAAACACACAAGTTGATAACCTTAATTACTTTATATGTAGAAGAAATTTTTTACAGTAAAATAAAAGCAATCATATAGAAGAAGTCTCTTTACATGCAATTTATTCCTTGAAATGTGTCCATTACAGTCCAGTTTTTGATGGTATGTTTGATTTCTGTAAAATGTACACTGGGGCATCACTTGAAGGAGCTTTCAAACTAAATAACAATGTAAGTATGTGATTTAAATTTGCTTTTGAAAATGTACATAATGCTTTATGTATATACCAGTGAATAGTTAAATATGGAATAATACATATTGATATTTTGGAAAAAAGGCCTTTAGCAAGCATAGAACACAAAAGATAACTGCAGCTAACAAATACTTAACTGACTGAAGTGAAATACTATACAAAAGGCTCCAGCACTTTAATGTTGTGCCATGGAGGATCCCAAATAAATGTATCCATACATGGTTCTGATGAGGACAAAAAATTGGTAAATGAAAGGAGAAAAACATTATCAACATGATACTTGCTTCAGGATATCATGGATTTTTAGAGTTAGTTTAATAATATTGTGTTGCTGAAAACAGATCTGCTGATCTGAAAGATGCAGATATCTCTGGTAGATAGCAGTACAGTAGATAGATTCACTGTTGGGCCATAATGACATTAGTTAAGAACCATTGGTCTATTTGGTATATACATAAATTATTTTCTAGTGGCTCAGGCTTTCATGCAGTAAGGTCAGGAGAACATTTCTCTAGTGATTGAGCTATATTCTGAGCAATGACCATTGATTGATTTTTGTATTGTTTATATATACAGATAGGTTTCAAACAGTTTAATTTGCCACTGTATAATTAATTGTCCAGCTCTGGCCTAGAGCTGCAGAGTGCACCCTGGATGGCAAAGGTACTTGATTAAATTCTCACAGCAGGCAATTATGCATCAAGACTGTTCAGAAAGCAGTGGCAAACTACTGGTCATATAACATTGCATATAAAATCACAACAAAAAAATCTAATTTGTGAATACATGTGAAGTTATTTAGTGTGGCTTATATACATTTTTTCCACCAATGATGAATTTGTTGGGCCATTGGCACAAATAAAACGGTGACACAATGCATCCCCATTCTCTGGACTACATCTTGCTGGAAATCTAGTAGAACAATTGGGTACAATACGGGGAGATGAGCCCACATAATTTAGTGGAACAAAATAAATATATCTAGAGACAGATAAGCAGTGTTAGCATAAATATTACATGTATTATTTCCCTTTGTGAGGGCACAGTAAACATTTTTCGTGGAAGGGAGAGAGAGAATGTATAGATTTTGGGATGGGTGGGGGAGGAAGAGAGATGGAATGGGTGTATTTTTTGTGTGGAAAGGTCATATTTGGGCAGGGGCCTATGTGGGTACAGATTGGTTAATCGGGATATCCATCGTTTGATTCTGTATCAGCTGTGGTTTGTGTCTTATCACATAGGCGGCCAGTATCTGCTAATTTCCTTCAGTATGCACTGTCAGTTTTATCTTACATTTCATTTCCACTGAATCCTTCCACCACTGTATTAATATAAGGTCATTGGATGACCTTGTTTGCACATTTTTAAATTTTGTAGCACTCCTCGCATTTGTAGCAAAGGTACAGCATCTTTATCTGTAGCTGGCAAGCTCAATAAGCAGACATCTCTAATAAAGTTAGTCATTTTTTTTGACATAATGGTTTGCTAGTAATGTGATTTCAGTGATGACATGAAAGCTGCGCATACAATACAAAAGTTGGAATGAAGTTGCACATAGTATTACAAAGTTAGAATATGGGCTCATCTTCCCGTATTGTACAGACAATTGTCCTACTGCAAGAGAGATGCAATGGGAGTTTGAGAATGAGTGCAGAAGAAGAAGAATATACATTTTTCATTATTTTGTCATAGAAACATTTTCTTGATATTAATAGTAGTTATAATCTTCAGGTACATAAACGCAGTAAGGTGGTACTTCTGAATTTGTTCTCAAACTCCTGTAGGTTAACAAGATGTAGTCCATAGAATGGAATATGTTGTTATATAGCTAAAAGTTTGGCTGTGATATCTGCACCTTTTGGCCTGAAACATCTGACTTCAGCATGACTTTGGATTATTTTCATCAATAACACCAATTCCAGAAATCTCCCTGGTAAAATCTTATGACAGGCATTGCAGATCACTTGTTATTCTTTGCTCCCCTTTAGTGTTCCAAACATATGAGGAACTAACTTTCATCTGAGCAGATTACATAGCTATCACTATTTATTCTGAGTGTACCCCCTTTCCAGAGTAGGAGGCTCCTCCAAATGGGTATTAAATAGAATGAAAGGTGAAGCCTCCTGGGTATGAAAGAAAGCTCATAAACCTCCCCACTGCACATAGGAAGTAAGAGATAATCTCTCACAATTCCTGGGGTTCTCAAACAAACATTTATTCTGAGACCATGTTTTCATTACTTAATGACTACCACCTACATCACTACTGTTTATAAAATGTTATTTGATGATAACTGAAAATATTTATGGAGAAAGCTCTGCTTGTATTATATTAACATAATGAATTATTTGTTTCCAGCAATGTGATATTGCAATAAATTGGTCTGGAGGACTACATCATGCTAAGAAATATGAGGTAATGTTTCCAATGTAATATTACATTTTGAAAAGATCATTTTTATTGCTCTGTTATGTTATTTCCACACATGCTGTGTTTTTTTGTGTTTTTAATGAGCTGTTTTACTTCTTTTGATAATCACGTTTTTTCTTTTCAGAACTTCCATTTTTAAATTTGTTTATAATCTATTGTTGCTTCATCTTCAGGGATTACGAGTGATTAGCTCCTACTTCCTATATGTGCAGCGGAGTGGTTTTTTCAGAGCTTAATTTCAACCCAGAAGATTAAACTCAAAGTGGTGTACAGTGTTGAGAAGTTTCTGAGTCAGAGGGGATAAATTCTAGGGGTTATGTGGCTTTTCTACCTTTCACCATTCTGCATCATTGGAGTCATGGGCTTCAGCTTCCCTGCTAAGCATCCCTTCCTGTCAAGTGTTCATAGCAACCAATCTCTGGACCATAGTCACTGGTATGGCTGGAGCAGCTAAGTATATCCTGCTACTATGTCTCTGTCATCCAAGGGGGCTCTTCAGGGCTAATGTTTGGCTTGGGTGCTGACAGCAGCCCAGCAGAGAAAACTTGCAAAATGTGAGATGAAATGCTAGAGAAAAGCTCAAAAGTGACCAAACTAGACAAAATAAGAAAATCAGGAGAATAATCTGTATAAGACTATGCACAGAATACTTTGAGAAACAACAAATAAAATGGTTTGGACACATGAGAATGAGTCATAACCAACTGCCGACAAGAACATATAACATAAGAAGATCCGATTACAAGGCCAGAGGAAAACCTAGAAAAAGATGGATAGATAACATCAAGACAACACTGAACAAAATACGGATTCAACACAGCCAAGGTGGCACATCTGGCTTTGGATAGACAACTAAAGCTCCCAGTCACGACCCCTACGCTTAACAGCAAGTGTGGATATTCTTACCATCATCCACCTGGGGATAGACAATAGACAAAAAAGCATTTGGCTGATTCTGGGCTCTCCCAGGGAATTGTCACATCCTGCACCGAGCTGCTTTTCACCATTTCCCCCCCCCCCCCCCACATGTGCCAACTGTTCATAGTCTGGGAACAATGTAAAAATTTGGCAGTTAGGGCCATGTTCACGATTGGAGATCACTTGGCTCCATCCCTGTGATGTGTAATACTGGGTTCACTGAATGTTGCATCATCAAAGGGAAATATAATTGTGCAGATCAAATGCTGTGGGGCTTCCAAAAGATCATTCTCACTATATTGGCATGTCATCTACTGAAAGTTTAATGTTGCAAAATTGTCTGTCAGATTGGCCAATAGTGAGACCATCAGATTGGCCAATGGTGAGACCATCAGATCTTCTGCATGTAGATAGTGTATTGTTATAACGTTTAGCATCATCTCACCTTATTGCCACTAATATTTTTTTGCCTCTAATAATAGATTGTTGTATTTAATTGTTTCACTGATAATAAGAGCTGTATTTTAATTATAAAAATACTGACTATAGCTGTATAAAAATACTGACTTTATAGCTATATAAAAAACTGACTATAGCTATATAAAAATACTGACTTTATAGCTATATAAAAATACTGACTATAGCTGTATAAAAGTACTGACTATAGCTGTATAAAAGTACTGACTTTATAGCTGTATAAAAGTACTGACTTTATAGCTATATAAAAATACTGACTTTATAGCTATATAAAAAACTGACTATAGCTATATAAAAATACTGACTATAGCTGTATAAAAGTACTGACTTTATAGTTATATAAAAATACTGACTATAGCTATATAAATATATTTATTTGAGAGGGCTAAGAATTAGACCTCACTGCAGAAATCACTCCTGTCTCTGGACACGAGGGAAGGAAATGAATGAGCTGAAAAATTAGCTAACCTAATAGATAACCTATTAGCTACCCTAACAGATGGTCAACGTATGGACTGTGCAGACATACTCAATGGTCTTTGTGAGTCCACAAGATTGAAGATTTTTTAGATACATGAGAAGTCAGTACTGGGAGTGAAGATAGAAAGAACACATAGCAAACATTTTAGAAAGAACACTGAATCAGCATAGAACCAGAACAATCTGCTGCTGTACCCTGAGTGATTTACTGAAGCAGAGATCTGAGCACATATAGAAATGTCCTGTGTACGAAGAGAATAATCAACATTCCTAATACTTAATTTTTTAAAAATGTGTAGCATATTCTATTCAGAACGTAGCCATCAACCCAGCATTTTTTGGCTGTAGTGATTTTCTAAGGCAATATAAATATGTTTGGTGGTTTGCACATTGCTTTCTGAGCAGTCTGGATGCTCAAATGCCTGTGACAGGCATCAAACTCGGTACTTTGGCTGTCACAGATGCGCTCTGTACCACTGCGCCACACAACCGGACAGTACTTAATAAATACATAAATTTAAACTTTACAGTATCTTGTCTGTCAATCTTATTTTGGCCCCATCCAAGACTGAAGTATGTAATACTTTGTAGTTTAAATTATTTATAGTTGTGCATTGGCTCTAGAAATCTGATTTTTTTTGTCTACAGGCTTCTGGGTTTTGCTATGTGAATGATATTGTCATTGCCATTTTGGAATTGTTAAAGTAAGTTTATAATTTCACACATTTTATATCTTATTATATTAAAGTGTATTGTCCGTTGTTTATTCAAAAAGTTTTTATTTGCTACTGGCTATTGTTCTTCCATGTTTTTTCTCAAGCTTCTGCTGGTTAGCAGGGTATAGTGTAGGTAATGGAGTGCATTGTGTCATGGTTTACAGTTTAGATGCAATATCTTTGTCTTTCGGCATGAAACATCTGATACGCATAGCTTTTGGGTCACTTTGTCATATGGGATAGGAGCCATGGTTGCTCAGTAGCTAGTGCACTATTTTCCTAGTCAAGTGATTCAAGGTTCAATTCCCTGTTTAACTGGAAATTTAAAAAAATCACCAATGGTCTCTAAGTCAGCCTAGGAAATGGGTATCATATCTGGATAGTAAGGCTGCAAGCATGATGCTGACTACATCATTCATTTCTATGCCTTTGCCAATGAAAAATATGGGCCTAACACCATATTACCAGATACACCTTGGCACGGGCACCTTTAGTATATGGGATGGTACACTTAAACTCCACCCCAAGCCTTCTTAGTTGACTGTTACAATATATATATATATAGCAGGTTAATGTTATTTTATGCTTGTTTTTGAGCTTCTACAACATATGGGTCACTACTAGTTATAAATTGTGTTTAGCAAATTGCAGCAGACATTACAGTATGCAATATAATCAGAAATTCTTTCTTTATTAAGCCAGCTTTCTTATTGATGGTTCATTGCTCTTTAACAAGATCCCCCTTAGAGTCGCTGCGCGTCACTTTTACTGGTAGATCATTAAAGTCGCCGCCAGGTGCTTTTTTTTACTTGTTTTGTTGCGATCAATATTACATTTTTAGTTTGTGCTGGGTTAGTACCTGGCTGTGGCCTTTGGATAGGTCACAATTCATGCTTTCTTTTCGTATTTACATTGTGGAAATATTATGTCGGACTGATTTTTGACACAATATTTTTCACAATGGAGGATATTATTTGTGTGTACACTGATGACATATTTATCACATATAACATATTTGCAATTGAAATATGCACGATATAGGTAATTTACGTATCAAGTATAATGTGAAACGTGACAGGGACTTTCCTTGCTAGATAGACTTAATGTTTCTGCCAAAGAGATTGAAAATTGTGGTACTAATTGCGACATCGCAAAATTTTCCTGAGTGATGTAGTTTTTTTAGTAGAAGTTGAGAATTTTGTACAAAATGTTGGATCTGTACTTAAACTTGATAAGATTGCCACACATTATGAATACTTTAGCATAATTGTCAATGAGAAGTGTACCAATTTTAAGCCAATCAGGCAAATTTGTACATAACATAACGCAAAGATCAAACAAGTAAAAAAGACATGTGCTGGACATCTGTAACTGCCATTGAAATAAAACATATTTTTTATATTTATATTATGAGGGGCCTGTGTATTCTGCTAGAGTATGGTATGTACTGGAGTACAGATGACAGGTTCAATGTTTTGGGCAAATCAACCTGTTTAGGAAAAAGGAGATTTGATTATATATCTCAATATTTTTTATTATTTAAAACATATATGTAGTAAAATTATCTTTGATACAGGTTTATGCAAGACTATTCATTTTTCTGTTGATCTGCCAAGTCTGAGTGTGATATGATGAATAGTTTGAAAGAAAATGCATTTTTAACATCATCATATCCAAAATTTGAAGGAGTTGTGCCCCTTGCCTTAGTAATGGGAGATTGACAATAGGGAAATCTCATAGTGACGAAAGGGTTAAGGATCGTACATAGAAACTCTGTTCTCTGGACTGCTGGAAATCTAGTATGACCCGTATCCTGCTGCATGAGAGCTTCAGCAGATGTGTGAGAACAAACACAAAACAAAAACAAGAAGTTGATATAGAAAGACATGGCTTAATAGAGCAGGAGTAGATACCAACTTAACAATGTTTCATCGCAGACTAGTCTGATAAAAATAAGGATCTGTAGCAATCAGAGAGAGCAAAACTGAATGCAGATTGTTCAGAATAAGTTGGCCATAGGCTGAAAGCTGAACCTAGTAGAGATATTCAGTGTTTACCTTATACCACACTGACTGAAAATCATTTTGAATCAATATAATTGATTTTTGCTCTTGAAATCACTCTGGGGCTGTAAAATTTCTTCTGGCAATGTAAATATTTATTATGACACATTAAAAATGTCAAAACTCTGTTGTGATTTCAATTTGCTACACATTTTTCAGACAGTCATGTCAACTTTCTCAACAATTTGTGACATTATTTTGTATGACACATATTTATCAGTGTGTTGTTATTTGCCCAATATACCTATCATCAGAGTTTACCTTGTTCAAACACATCATATGACTTATTCTTTTAGATACCACCCACGTGTTCTGTACATTGACATCGATATCCACCATGGGGATGGTGTTCAGGAAGCCTTCTACCTCACTGACCGTGTCATGAGTGTCTCTTTTCACAAATATGGCCAGTATTTTTTCCCAGGAACAGGTCAGTTTTCTATATATAATTCTTTAGCGTTCATTCTCGAATTCCCGCTGGATCTCTCTTGTAGCAGGACAATAGTCCTACTAGATTTTCAGCAGGATGTAGTCCAGAGAATGGAAATGCAGTGTGTCACCATTTTATTTACACCAATGGCCAGACACATCCATCATTGGCATCTATAAATAATTCAATAACATATTGACCAGACATTGTATTTTCACTATATCTGTCTTTGTTGGTAAACTTTTCAATTAAACACAAAATCTATTATAATGTTAACATTTTAAAAGAAATGGCAGTATGTCCTATTCAGAATGTAGTCATCAGATCAGCATTTTGTTTGGCTGTAATTGATTTTCTAGGCATAATTTATATCCAGTATTTGCCTTTGTTTTCTGAATGGTCCAGATGCACAACTGCTTTCAGCAGGATTTGAACCTGGTATCTTTTTCTGTCAAAGACCTCCTATGTACCTCTCTGCCACAGAGCTGGACAATATTATAAAACCTGTATAAAATATATGTGCATTTAGTGTCACATTCCCAGGACCAGCCGGTTGTCAAGAAGATTAGGCTTAAGTATCTTTCAGTGAATGAAAAATAAAGCCTGTTCTGGTCCACCTTCATCCGAGAAAGACCGCTGTTTGCTCTAACAAGCTAAGTCTAGTCCAAAATGGACTCACAATTTCATAGTTGTGACAAGAGACAGAAACAACCTATTCTTCTTTTGTTTGCCTAGAATGAGCTTATATCTGTTGTTCTGTCTCTTTTATAAACTTGACTGTGTTCTGTAACTTATAAAGAAGTTCGTAGAGTTTTTCTTTCAAATCTTTCTCTAGCCCAATCTATTTGCCTCAGTATTTCATACTCTGGGCATTCGTGGAGAATATGCACTGCTGTCTGATGTGCCAGTCCACATGCACACATGACTGTGCTACCAATTTGAGAAAACGTGTATACATGCAGCTGTATAGTTGATTGTGTCCTTTTCTTATTTGCAGAATGACATTTGGTTCTGATCTGTTCATAATTTGGTAGTCATCTTGTGTTGGAGTTGGTTTCTAATTGTTTTGATCATCTCTGTTTCTGTTGATAGTAAGTTATTGACACATCTGGTTGAACATATCAGCAGCCCTTAGCCAGAACTGCTTTCTCTTTTCCAGATATTTCACAAAATGATGTTATCCAATACATAGCTAATTTATGATAATTACTTAGTTTGGCCAGGAGTATTTTTGTCTGGCAGTTTCTGGACTGGATTGCTTGGGGTGCTGATCTTGCATAAGTCAGGAATACTACATACTGTGGACCAAGATTAGTGATCAGCAGTTTTCCAGTTGCCACCTTGATTACCTGGATTTCTGCATCGTAATTATGACAGAATTTCCCAATTAGTACTTTAATTGTATCCCTAACAGTAGACAGCTGATACTGAGACCAAAAAAAATCACACCGCTCAATATGGATGTTGTTATAGTAAATGTAATGTGATGGAGGAAAAGTTGAAAGGTGACGTTGCAAAAACATCGAAACACACATCCATAGATAATGTAGCACAAAATCAAAATGCATGAAACATTCTGCAAATGTTGTGCACTATTCATATTCCCACCAGTTCTCTCTTATGGCATATACATTGGTCCTACAAGATTTCCATCAGGATGTAGTCCAGAGAATGGAAATGTGTTGTGTTGCCATTTTATTTACATGATTTTTTCCAATGGTCTTCCACATCCGACTTCACTTTTGGTAACTAATGCATTCAGTGTTTTTACCACTTTCATTGAATGATGAATGTCTGTAACCATATCAATAGTATAGTCAGCCAGACATACAAGAGAACTGATTCTTGTACCGACCCTCTGGTTATCATGGTCACAGATGCTTGACCTTTTATTGCTGTCTTGCGTCTCTTTTGTCACATCCACAGGCGCTGACATGTGCATCTGCTAGTGGAGATTATGCAAATTGTTTACTTGCATACTAGGTCTGCCTCTACTAGGTCACATTCAGTCATGTATGTATTTTCTTAATAATGTCCAGTATGAATAGATGTAAATATTATAACTCCCTTAGGATGAAAATGTCACAACAATCAATCCAGATCTCATACCAGTTCAAACCTATCAAAACAGCACATTATGAAATATTTCATACAACTACATAAAGCTAGACAAGAACTCCTACACCATGTCCTTAAATTCCAAACTCTTTATACGGAAGTCTAGCACAACTTCAAAAGCATATAGATTATACAAACGTACATGGGCTGGCAAGTTGCAGTGAAAAAAGTTGCAGTTGTAGATATAAGTGTCACCTTATATGTATATGCTTATATTACCTTATAAGGGAAGAACATAATAAATGTACTGTATCCTGTATTGCTGGCAAGTAAAACATGCATTATTTTGTTCACAGGGGACATGTATGAGATAGGTGCAGAAAGTGGACGGTATTACTCAGTGAATGTTCCTCTACTCACAGGCATTGATGATGCTAGTATGTATTAGTAACTTTCTGTGTCTTGTATTTGTGGAATCAGGAACATCGTGTATAGTAGCTGTGCAAAGTAGAACAGACCAAATTGATGTTTGTATACAATAAAGTCTATATACAATACAATAGCATATCAAGCTTGTCCGGCTCTGTGATTAAGTGGTACAGAGCACGTCTATGACGGCCAAGGTACCGAGTTCGATCCCCGTCACAGGCAATTGTGCATCTGGACCGTTCAGAAAGCAGTGGCAAACTACTGAACATATTTATATTGCCTAGAAAATCACCACAGCCAAAAATGCTGGGTTGATAGCTACGTCCTGAATAGGATATGCTACCAATATTTTATATCAACCTCAAAAGGTGTAGAGGATTGCTTACATTGCAGTTGGATTTCTCCATGTGTATATATGAGCTGCATGCTACCTGCTCAGAGTGCCACTCATAGTATGTATCTCCATAGAATTAAGTGTTAATTTCCAATGAGCTCTTGATGAATGCGTCTGCAGACAAGATGTCATGTTCTGATTTCGGACCTCGAGCACAATGCATACGGCGTGACCACTATACTACAAGATCCCTATCACTGTAAGAAAATCCACTATCTAGAATTCTGAGCCTATTAAAATTAGGAATCTTATTAGTTCACATGTGTGATATAATTTTGTTTAGATGTCTCTGAGGATTATCAGTCAAATAAAAGATGTATGTGTTTTTGAGTGATATTTTGGCAAGTAGATTGATATATAAGAAACCTGATTACAGTGAAAGTCAATCGTTGCTGATCCAGCTGTCCCATGGGATCATGCATTTGACCCAAGTGAAGTCAGTGGTTGATTGCTGGACTAGCAGCCCATGGGCACATGCCCTTTGACAAAATGCCATTGTGTGATATGTGCATGTGTTTGTGAGCTGTTGTTTTGTTCCATATAAGGTGTTCCATTTATCTAGATGGATCTCTGAAACTTTCAAGATGGTGCATGATATTCTACATGTATTTAAATTTGTAAAAACAGTGTTTGTTTTTGTGTATATGTGTGTGCAAAAAAGTATATTTTCATTTAGTTTCACTTCAGTTAATTTTCTGAAATGAAATATTCAGTATTGATACCACTTTATGGTACTATGATTGCAGTCGAACCCCTGTTTTTGTTCTTATTTCCCCATTAGTTTCTACCTATGTATTTTGTGGTTAATTTATCTATATATTATATCAATAAATAATTAATTGAAATATACATATTTTAGGGTTAGGGTTATGTAAAACATTACTAACCCTAAATATAATTTTATTTAAATTAATAAATAATAAACATAAACTGATAAACATAGGCAAGGGAAATAATCACACAGGTAGGCACTCTTGATACAACAAGGGTTGGATTGTGATCACAGTACCCACTTTATTAACTAATGTATTCAGATTTTAGCAAAATAAACATCTTCTCTTCTATATCACACATTATAGAGAAATGGGTACCACACCCTTAGAAACATTAATATACATATTTTCATAATTCTTTAATATATTATGCATACCTGAAGCTAATACGCTTGAAGAATTAAGCAAACATATTTTTATCATGGAAAACCTTAAATGATGTAATAGAGGGCTGTAAGAACTTTTAGTTGATACCTCAATTTGATATGTTTCTGTACTCTGTAAAACTACCGTATAAAATAATTGATCCTGTTAAGGATATTGCTTGACTTTTGTTGAATATTTATATCCCGATTTGCATTGCCGGTGAAATGGAGATGGCTCAAACTGGTTTGTGTGAATTGGGCTTGTGAGATTGTTTGACTAATCAATCTCATGCTGAAAATGACAAGACTGCTTAAAACATTTGTTATTTTTTTGTGTTGATGGACAAGAGCCAACATTGATTGTTTTCAAAGTGTGTTTCTCCTACAGATGTTGCAAGGATGTTGTCCAGAGAACAGAATCTGTTGTATCATGGTTTACAACATGGCTGCGATATCTGAACTTCTTGAGCTGACACATCTGGCTTCAGCATGACTTCTGGGTTACTTTGCCCTCTGTGGGATGGGGAATGGAACAGCCAACAACACCCCCCCCCCCCCAAATAAAACATCCAAAAACCTAATTTGCTGCCATTTACAACATGCTTTCTTTGCTCTAATTTTTTGGACCCCATTAACCCATGGGCGGTTAAGATCTCCATTTATTGTGGTATGATATGTAAAGTTTCCTTAATGTCTGATCTAAGTCTGGTTAGCCTGTTTGTGTAAAACACATACAAAAACATGATGACAGTTGTTTGAATTTGGAACAAACCAACAATTAATTCTCCTACAGTTTATAAATCACAAAAAAATCTGTCACTGTGTTCTGTTGCTAGTTTGTTTTATTGAATAATATTTGCGAAATGAAATGTTTAAGTAAGACTATGTCTAGTACCGGGTTGGTGTGGTCTTTACTCATCTTTTTGTTCGTTTCGTTTCCATATATATTTACGTTTTTATGTACTTTCTGACCTCCCGGCATATCATTTCCATATTTTTGTTGGACGTTGTGATAATTTTTCTATTCGTCGTCTTTTAATGTTTTGTTTGTGTCTTGATAAAGACCTTTTGGTTGAAATGTTGAATAAGATTTGTGTATTGTAATTTTTATGATTTCTTGTGTGCTCATCATTGCCCATCATTACCCACTAGTTTTAGATATAGTCTGTCGCATCCCATTGAGACGAAATATAAACCTGTGTTTTACGTAAGTCTTAAGTAAGACTATTGAAGTCACTAAGCGCAGCAAAATGCTCATTGAGAACATCAGAAAGATAGCAGGTATCACATTATGCATCAAATATATGGAGAAACAACAGATAAATGGTTTGGACATCTTGTGAGTATGAACAATCAACAAGAGCTTATAACAAGGTGGAATTAAGGTGCAGACCTAGGAAAAGATGGATAGACAACATCAAAACCATCCTGAATAAACATGACTACACCTCAACTAGAGCAACACACCTGGCTCTGGAACACAGACTACATCTCCTTCACAAACCCCTATGTTCAACGGCAAGTGCTGAAGCTATGACAACACCGCCTGGGAATAGACAAGAGACTATAATTGGTAACACATATCTATTTCTGTTCATTTTGATATTTGCCTTCTGCTACTCAGGTCCCCCCCCCCCCTCTATTTGCCAGTTTTGGGTTGTTATCCAGACAACAGAATTTAGTTTTATCTTGACAGTTGATAAACATGCACTGTTTTTATTAAATTTTTGCAGGCTACATGCAAGTATTTAAACCTATTATAAGCAGTGTCATGGAGTTTTACAGACCTACTGCTGTAGTACTACAGGTAAGACATCTGTCCATTTTGTTATCTAGTTGAAATGTTCAAAGGAAAATCAATAATAGATAAAACTGCAGAAAAACTATGATCTGGCAGGAATTTCGGGATATTCCTGATATAGTGGATAAGCCATTTTCTTTGTACTTGAGAAGTCATGGTTTTGAATCCTGCCTACGACATCCTGTTTACAAATTGGAATTTTTTATCTGAGGGTTATTGCTTGAAGTTATGGAGCACATACGAATATCATTAGTTTTTGTGAAGAGTATGGTAACAAAATATATAGTTTAAAATAGTATAGTTAGGCTGCCATAATAAATGTATCATTTGTAAGTTAACTGAGATGGCAGTGTGAAAAAAACAGAGATGAATATCCATGTGGGTCTGAAATCCAAACCCGTGAACACATACTTCAGGACTGCTCAACATACAAAGAGCAGAGATGGTTTGTCTGGCCAGAGAATACAGATTTGAGACAAAAGCTATGGGGCAACCACTCAGACTTGGAGAACACGGTGGATGTTGCCATGGTGACAGGCTTGAAATATATCTTGACCACAGATACTGAACACAAGAAGCGTGTGGTAAAAGGCTTGAGGTTAATTTTGTGTCAATATATTATTATGTCACTAATAATGTTGCCACACATAATTATGCCACTATAGTACATCATCATCATTTGCTATTCTGACTGACAAAACTCTTGCAGATTAGCAGGATGTCCTGAGAATAGAACATGTTGGCTCCTGGTTTACAGTTTTGCTGTAATAAATGCGCCTTTTGGCCGGACACATCCAACTTCAGTATGAATAACTGCTTAATAATACTAAACATAGGTGGTAGGACAACATAAGAAATGGAGAAAAAAAATATAGATATGAACAGGTCAAGAACTGTTCACTCAGATCAAGGAGAGAATATGGAAATGGATTGGCCGCACACTGAGAATACCAGTGAAAGAAATAGCTAGATGATCATTACCCAGAGCCTGCAAGAAACAAGGAAACTAAGTTGACCTTGGAACTGAAGAAGAAGAGGAGAGCCATAAAGGATTTGACAGAGATGGTAATCACATGGAATGAGTATTATGCTCTTATTCTTATTCGAGGATCTATATCTATCTATAAACCCATAACCCATCAGGGTCGTTGGGGTACCACATTGGATGCTTCAGCACTCAGAGTCCTCCAGCGATTCCTATCTTCAACAATGTGGATGAGTGAGGAAAAATCTTGTCCTGTCAACATTTCCTTAATGTTGTCTGTCCATGTCTTTATTTTATGTCTAAATAGTGCATTAAACAAAAAGCCAATGCATGGTGATAATATCTTGAAGATTTTTGTGTGAATAGATTCACAGATAACATCAAAGTGAATGTAATACTCAAGATTAGAAGTCTTTATTTGGAATCGTACAATGTTAATGTTTGTAACCTAGTTAACTGTCGGTGAATCGCTCAATGCGAAGTTCAAATGTGATGCAGTGTCAACATCACTAAAGTGCAAAAAAGACCACGAGAGAAAGCACATTGTGTAACCACATTGTAAGGACAGCTGGAGAGGAGATGGGCACCACTTGCTAAACCTTTTCGCCCACCGAAATATTACAATGGATAATCACATGCAGAGAATAAACAACAAAGCTCTTAAACTTACAGAGATTTGTGTTATCCAAGGATAGAGACAAATGGTAAATCCATCTACGTGGTCTGTTCATCCAAGAACATACTGCTAGAGCTTGATTTATTTTTCCAGACATTCTTTTCTTAAGTTTTGCCCCAAAGTTCCATCTCTTTCTATTGATAATATGTGTTTACCTTTTTCAGCACTTCAAAGTTGGTCTTCTTGGCAGTCATTTTTCACCATTTTTTTCTGTACACCACATCTATGTGTCCTCCAGTGTTTTTGCTGTTTATTTGTTGTCTTTTCATTTAGTGATGGAGGGGTTTATCTATATATCTTTCAGTTCCCTATGGAGCATAAGTTCTCAATAAACATCTTCCATTTTACCCTATCTTTAGCTATAATTTCTATTCTTTTCCTGTCCATCCCAACCTTTGTCTCTGCATACAATTATTTCCTTCAGTTATTTCTTGTTTTTCATTTTTCTGCGATTGATCCAGAATATTGCTTGTTTTAGAATGCTGTCTGTTGGTCTTCTTAAATGTATTATTTAAGAATTGTTAATCCATTATTAACACCATTTTGTCTTGTCTCTTCCACTTGTGCCATGAAGCATTGTGGATGGGCAAAGTCTATGTTTTATTGCCAAATGTGTTGCTGTTGTAATCCCATGGGGGGGGGGGGATGATTCTGAATATAGGATGGCATAATGAAATATGTTAATCCATTATTAACACCATTTTGTCTTGTCTCCTTCCACTTGTGCCATGAAGCATTGTGGAAGGGCAAAGTCTATGTTTTATTGCCAAATGTGTTGCTGTTGTAATCCCATGGGGGGATGATTTGAATATAGGATGGCATAATGAAATATGTACCAAGAGTATACATACCATTGAAGAACACTCTTGACTTTCACAGACACATTTCTTACATAAAATGCTCTTTAATATCAGCAATACTTATGTCAAAACTTTTATCCATTACTTAGCTCAGGTTAAAAACATAAGTTGATTGTAAAAAATTCTTACCACAATCATAAGAAATTGCGATGACCACTCTTTCTGATGCTACTGTGTTTGTGCTCATTTGCTGAGGTCTTCCAGTGTAAAAAAGGTATTGGATCAAAATTAACAATTGATACAAATAAATTTATGAAGAATCTAACATGCAAACATAAGAAATACAACAGCTAAACCGTATGAAGATTTGCATTGTTTATCATGTCGCTCCCATGAGGATTAGGGAATTTCTATTATAAGCAGAGCATACTATTTTGGTAAAGTCTTCATTTGTTATTTATCTTCTAGTGTGGGGCTGACTCCTTAGGAAGTGACAGACTTGGATGTTTCAATCTCAGCATCAAAGGTCATGGGTAAGTGTATAAATATGTGTGAACACTATGCATTCTAGTATTTTGTGCGAGCTTGTCACGCAAACATATACAGTATATTTTAGTATCATGTGAGTTCTCACACATAAACAGTATATTCTAGTATCATGTACTTATGTAAAGCACAGGTTAATATAATTGCTTCACTCAGACACGACGGACTATAACTAAAACAAGTGGGTAATGATGTGCACACAAGAAAACATACAAATTACAATACACAAACATATTCAACATTTCAACCAAAAGGTCTTTATCAAGAAATGCACAAAACATAAAAATACGACGAATGGACATTATTATGACATACAAACATATCCAACGAAAATATGGAAATGAGATGCCGGAAAGGACAGGAAAAACATAAATGTATGTGGTAACTAAACGAACAAAAAGAATGTAAATGACAGAACAAAATGAATAAAGACCAAGACAGCACCAACCCAGTACTAGACAAAAGAGTTTGTCACACATAAACAGGGTATGTATAATTTTATGTTTTGTGAGTTTCCAATAAATAAATAGTACATTTTAGTATCTTGTGAGTTTCTCACATAAACAGTACATTTTAGTATCATATGAGTTTGTCACACGTGAACAGTATACACTTTAAGTATATACAAGAGGCTATTATAGCGAACTTGTGAGTTTGGCATATAATTGTCAACAGTACTCATGATGCATTAATGGTCATTATGAGACAGGAATAGTTTTTAACAAGTTTCTTGTATTCCCCCCCCCCCCCCCCATAATTTGTACATATTTTACCCATTGATATCCTTGCTATTCATTCTATTTGCAGAGAATGTGTGGAATATGTCAAATCATTTAACTTGCCGTTGCTGGTACTCGGCGGAGGAGGCTACACAAAGAGGAATGTAGCTAGATGCTGGACCTACGAAACTGCTGTTTTATTGGAAGAACAAATTAGTAATGAAATTCCATTTAATGGTAAACCTTTATACATACATTTTCTTGTAAATCTATTTGTGAACACAATATATACTCCATTACTTTGTAAACCATCGCCATGTTTAATGTATGACATAAGAGGGGACTAAGGAGGTGTGGTGTACATGCACAAACTATGATCTCTGTTGTAATTATAAATCCTGACATGCACCTGGACTTCTGAACCATCTCTTTTATCTGCAGTATACATCAAGATTGCAAGTCATTGCTTAGTCCCCTCCAGAGTAGCAGAATATTCAGCTCCTGGCATTGCACTCTACACACACTTCGAGTAAAAATCAGTAGGCAACAGACAGGATTTTTTCCAGGTCTTTTCAGTTGGCACCTATTTGCCTCGCAACATTTTTTCAGAATTTGACCGATTCACATCCCAAACAGACTGGTTGCATATGGAAAATGTATTAAGTTGCGAGGTGAATAGATGCCAGCTGAATGGACCTGGTTCAAATCCTGTCTGCTATTTTCAGATTTTTTTCTATAACACCTTGTTGCTTCCTAATTATATTCTTCTACCCATGTTGAGTAAAACACTCATCTCGGACTTGCAACAATTCTAGACATCTTCCACATCAAAGAATGCCAAAGTAACACTAATCAGGAGCTGAAAGTAAAACACCACATGGTAAAGGGAATAAGAGTGACAAACTCTTACTCTCTCGGGGTTCTTCCATTATTATCATTCACTTTCCAATACATTTTGTGTAAATGAAGATTTTGTCTTGTGTTTTGTAAATAAAATACTCCAATCTGATATTATTTGTATCAATTAGTAGATTCAATTGACATATTCTTTCCAGAATGTGGTATTTGTGCGTGAATTGACCTCCTGCAGCCAGCCAAGGTCATGTTTAAACACTCTGAAATGTCTTTTGTCCAACTTTATCGTTGGTTGCACTATCCGTTGCCAGCAGTCATGTCTTCCATGATTATTTTTCCATGTTGCTATGTTTATATATCCAAAAAAACTTCAGCTTTTTTGCTATAGTATTGTTTATGTTAGTTATATATTGTTTAATTAATTCCATGCAATTCTGAATACAGAATATTTGGAGTACTTTGGCCCAGATTTTTCTCTGCATCCAGAGATATTTACTAAACAAGACAATCAAAACACTCGACAGGTAAGGTTCTATAGTCTTACACTCATTTACTATTAAAAGATGGATTATTCTTCAGTCATAACAAATTATTGTTGATTGTGGAATTCATTGATATTTATAGTCAAATCCCATAATAACAACTTGATCCAGACCAACAAAATATGATGTAATAATGGATATTTGCTATATACAGTACAAATAATAAATATAATTGGGGATTTTGAGTGGTGTTGTTAAATAAATGAATTGTTTGTAAAGGAGGCACTTAGAGGGATTTCACTGTACTTATTTTTTAAATTTTGTCTTTGTTTAACCTTTAGCAGTCTGAATTAAAATTACATAACCTTTCCCCTGCACTGGATCCTTTTTTTTGATATTTTTGGTGGGTGTTTTGAAAATTCTATAGCTTTTTTGTTATTAGAGATGTTAAAATAAAATTTGTGCGTTCAAATAAGGAATTGTATATTGCAAATAAGTGTCTGATTTGTTTTTATGTAAGTTTCATACAAGAGGAATGAATAAATAAAATATGTAAAAACTTACCTTATCCAAAAATAGTTCTAGAATCATGGACCTATTTTTGATTTTTTTAAAAAGTTGTTCCATGCGTGTTCAATGTCATTTCGTGACAAAATCAGCTTGTTACTATATCTATATTGTTACTATTTTATATATTGTTACTATATCTTGTTACTATAACATTATTCCCAAGAATTCCTTACTATCAAAATCCATAATGATTTTACATCAAGTATACATATTGCCGATCATTGTAACCTCCGATGGATTCTGAACTGATGTTTCTCGTTTGATATTTTTTTGTCAACTGTCATCCATGAACAAAGAGTGGATTTGGCGGAAGTGTTGTTTTCCCATGAGAAGTCTCGTGCAGTGGTGATCACAGGAAATGTACCTTCGTATAATTAAAAATTCATTTCAAAGAGACACACCATGACTCGCAATTATGCAAACGCAGATGCCAGCCAAAAACTAAATCACTTGTAAATTTATGAACCTAGCTTGCCTAATATTAATGTTCATTGATATAGTTGTATATTATCTGATATTTTTGCACTATTGAATGTTGTCACTTGGTCTGTTTATTTGTTTAAAAAAATATATATTCTGGTATTCTTGAACCAATAAAAAGCTGGTTCTGTTGTTAAAAAATGAGTGAGTGGGAGAAAACAGTAGAACCTGTACATTGTTCAAAGTAAGACTGCTATTTAACCCTTTTAATATTTTCTTCAAAGTTTACTTATTCTAGTATTCATAACATTGCTTATTTTGGTATTTGTGAAATAGTAAAAAGCAAGCTTTGTTTAATCCACAATTCATTGATGTTAATTGATGCTTGCTTATTCTGATTTTCAGTGAAAGCTACTCCTGAGTGTGATATTCATTCCTGAATAAATGAAATCTATTGTTGAAATCTATTGACATATTTCATATATACTTAACTGCAACTATCTATATACTTAGGTGTCTGATCACTGTGGTTGTGAACTTTCACTCTTTCTTCCCTGTGCACGTGGTGGTAGATGCACGTCTTTTTCAGCTGTGTTGTGACTGTATAAAGGGTGTTAGTGATGGAGGGGATTATCTATATATCTTTCAGTTCCCTATGGAGCATAAGTTCTTAATAAACATCTTCCATTTTACCCTATCTTTAGCTATAATTTCTATTCTTTTCCTGTCCATCCCAACCTTTGTCTCTGCATACAATTATTTCCTTCAGTTATTTCTTGTTTTTCCTTTTTCTGCGATTGATCCAGAATATTGCTTGTTTTAGAATGCTGTCTGTTGGTCTTCTTAAATGTATTATTTAAGAATTGTTAATCCATTATTAACACCATTTTCTTAGTTCTTCCTCCACTAAAATGTATTTAGTTATATGAACTTGAATGAAAGGACTGAAATTTGACATGATATGAGATTGTGGGAGAGTTTCATGGATCTTAGATTTTACACTGCTGCTGCGATTTTCCTGTGTAAGAAAGAGATAGGGAAACAGATGGATATTGGAGAAATTGCCATGCAGACTATTACCACCTGTTGTATGATGACATTAGTCATACAGTCAATGCAGATGCAAGAATGGAAAGATTTAGAATCTTACATGTTATATTTCAGAATGAATTATAAAAACGTATAGGCAGCGAGCATCTAGAATCAACAGCATGGCATAATCTTCCATCTACTGAACTAATCTGAACATATATGAGTCTATCCAAAACCATTGAAGTTAGTTCTCTTAATAAAAAAACACCAACAAGTTGTATCATATAATAACTAAGTATTTTGCAGTGATATAATTTCATTTGTGAACTGTCTTTGTCTTTTTTGCGCAGTATCTTGAAAATATCAAGTCCTCTATTTTGGATAATTTGAAAATGTTGACAGCAGCTCCTAGTGTTCAGATGCAGGATGTTCCTTCAGATCTGCTCTGCTTAGAGAACACAGAGGAAACAGACCCAGACATCAGAAACTCCACTGATGATTTGGATAAAAGGTAATGCTAAGAACATGTTCATCTCTCTGATGAATGTTGACTAGAATATTTGAAAACATGGGATATGGTAGTTTTACGAATGATTAAAAATAGAAAAGCAGTGTTATCTGGGCTTGAAAGGGGAGTAAATAATATCAACTGTTACCTATCATGCATGTCATAGGAGTCATCTAAGGAGCTTTTGGGATGGAAAAATGGGCTGTCACATTCTATATAGGGACAGTCAAAGTGACCTAAATGCTATGCTGAAGTCAGATGTTTCATGCTGAAAAATGCAAATATCATGGCAAAGCTGTAAACCATAATACAACGCATTCAGTTCTCGAGAGTATGTCCTGCTAATCTGCAGGAGTTTGAGTACAAAGGCAAAAGTTATTGTATTACATACTCATAATACTTGACAGTTTTTGTTTTGAACAAATGGTTATTCTATAGAAACTTTAGTTATTGCATTTTTTCCTTTTAAGGAGTGCAGGTAGCATTTGATAGGATGTAGCCGCATGCTGTATCCAATCAAACCAGCAAGATACAACAGTAAACCCTTAGTAGATGACATGCATACATAATACAGCTTTCCTCTTGTAGAAGTCCTAAAGCACAAAATCTATAAATTTATGTTTTTATCACATATGAGTAGGAGTGTCTTTCTCAAAGCATTACACATCAAAGCATTACATAAATAAAACATTGGCGCACATAAAACAGTGACACAACACATTTCCATTCGTTGGACTACATCCTGCTGGAAATCTAGTAGTACCATTGTCCGTCCTGCTACAAGAGAGATCCAACAGGAGTTTGAGAATGAATGCTGAAGAAGAAGAGCATAGGCTGGGTAAATAAAGATCACCTTGTGGGCGTCTCTGGCTATGTTGATAGCATCGCAGACAGCAGTGAAAGTTCAAGCAACTTGGATCATTTGGTTAGTTTTGTGGTTGGTGACCAGTGTGCAAGTACAGGAAACAGTTCTCTTGTACGGCTGTTTTACTGGTGATATGATTACAGATACCCTTTGTTCAGTGGAAATGGTAAAAATACTGAACGTATTTAACACCGCTGAAGTCGGATGTGTCAGGTCATAGGCTCAAATGAAACTGTAACACAGCACATTTCCATTCTGTAGACTACATTCAGCTGGAAATCAAGTAGAACCATTGTCCTGCTACAGGAGAGTTCCAATGGGAGCTTAAGAACAAATGCCCCCCCCCCCCAACCACTTTATCATAGCAGTCAATCCTTTAGTTCAGTGGTAGAGTGGATAGTGGGCTCACCTCACAAACCCATCTCTGTCTAATTAGCATGCTAGCTTGGTAATTGTTACACAATTTGTAAAGGATGGATTTTGAATTTACCATTTCAAAGGAAATATCCATATCCTTGCTGCAATTTGTGCTTGATAAGTCATAATTGTCCGACTGATGCTTTAAACATTCGGTCACATGCTCTACTTCTGTACAACAACTTTTCTATATGTTTGAAATACCCAATTTTTTTAAAATATAGAAATGTTGCACAAGAAAATTTTCCATTGGCAAGTATTTAGTGATCTCTTGCAATTTCTATAAAAATTTATTTCTCTGTTTACAGGATTGAGCCCAATAATGAATTTTATGATGGAGACAAGGATAATGACAAAGAAAATGATAGTTTCTTAGATGTCTGATCAATGAGTCATCTCCTAATACCTGAACTGGAAATAGATTTTAACATCAGTTTACATAATCTCACAGAAGTTATTAGGTGAGAATTATAAAATCAATAAAAAGAATGAAAGAAAATTTAATGGAGGAAGAACTAAAGAAATGGAAAGCATTGTTAGTCTGCACTTACAATTCTGGAACCCGCAAGAAAAAGTGTAAAGGAGGGAGACCAAAATATGCCTGAAGGAAAAACTTAGAGACACAAAGATTTTGGTAAGATCTGGAAAGAACTGGAAGCAATAGCTAAAGATAACACAAAAATAGGAGAGATTTATAGAGGATTTATTCTGTACTGGAAGCTGAAAGGTGTATAGTAGGTAAGATACATCTAATGGCTAAATGTGTGGTCTTACATATTTGTATTGACAGTCTTATAAATGATAGAGTCAGTGACTAGAGCTGTACAAATATCTGGAGGACTAGTTGTTGTATCAGATGATCTCATGTAAATGCCTTTGTAGGATAACTAACACCGACTGGAGCGAATTCAAGTCAAACAAAAAAATCATAGAAGAGACACATCAAAACTACATCATAGATGTTATTAGAAAATGTTGTTGGTTCAACATTGGACATGTCCTACACTCAGACAATAACAGAATACCTTACCAATCTCTTTCATGGATATCAATGGGCAGAAGAGCCAGGGGTATACCAAAGGAAACACTCAGAAGAACAATACTTAGAGAAATTAAAACAAACAATAATCATACTATTCAAGAACTGCACAGACTAGCTTTGAACAGACAGAATTGGAGAGATCTGACCTCTGCCCCATGCCCTAACTTCTGACCTTAAGAAGAATGAATGATCTCATGTTGCATCATACATTACACGTGATGGATGGTTGTTGATCTTGCGGGCCATGAGCTCATGCCGTTTGGCCCAACTTGTTATACTGGCCACACATAAAATGTTTTGTGTTAATTATCTTGTGTCAGTTTTGATAGCGGGGCTAAGTTTCTGATATCAGCAGAAACATTAGCAAGGATTTAAACAGAAGTATTTTGTACATTTTGTAAAAGTTATAATTATATCTTGTAAATGTGGCTCTTGATTTTTGCAAATGAATCTGATTACATTTTTCTGTTGGTAAATGAGTCTGATTACATTTTGATGTTGATAGATGACTGTTTATATTTTGATGTTGGAAAATAAGATTGCTTATATATTTATGTTGGTGAATGAGGCTGTGTGTATTTCTATGTTAGTGAGAGGCTGTTATATTTTACTGTTGGTGAATGAGACTGGCTTTTATATTTTGGTGGTAAATGAGACTGATTATATTTTATATTGATGAATGAGGCTGATTATATTTTGATGTTGGTGAATAAGGCTGGTTATATTATGATGTTTGAAAATGAGGCTGAATATATTATTGTTGGTGAATGAGGCTGATTATGTTTTGGTATTAGCGCTTGATGCTTATATATATATATATTTTGATTTTTGTGAGTGAGATTATTTATATTTTGATATTGGTATGTGACAGCATTTGTCATGGGCATTGATGGTTTGGTTGGTTGGTTGCTGATCCTGCGGTCCATGGGCTCATGCCCTTTGACCTAATGGCATTATATTGCTGGGAAGCCTGTGGATTTTCGGCCCACCCCAGGACAGAGCCAGAGAATAACTATCACACCTCCAGGAAGGTAGGTTTCAACCTATGCACTGCTCCTAGCCACTGTAGCCAAGATAGGGTTCACTGTGCTCATTCCCCGCCACCAATTGACTACTGGTTATGCCGAACTTCTCTATTGCTCCAGACATGCAACCAAATGTTCAAGTCAAACGGATTGTCACGTCCTGAGTCACTGTGCCTGTATGATGGGTTTCAGCCATAGGCAATAAACAGTGCTGTTAGTTTCCTCCTCCCCAGTGCTGCACAGTACATCTCTGGCTCCCTCCCAACCACAGAGGGTGCATACATATATATTCAGGTAAACATGAAACACATTTCAACAACAAAATACAAGCATAATTGTATAGATGACATGCCATGAAGCTTCTCTAAGAAGATAACCTCAATATAACGGCATGTCACACACTAAGGTTTTCTGTTGCATGGGTGGTTTGTCTAGTGGGCCATTGGCGAGACCCACAGACGCAACCACATGCGTGATAAACGACACTATTGTCTGAGATTTAAACAACACTCACTTGAATGAGGCTGATTATATTTTAATGTTGGTGATGATATTTTAACAAGAATGCGTAACGAATTTCATCAGAAAATGTTGCTGAACATACATCAGCCACATACATAGAATGAAGGAAGATAGAATCCCACGACAAGCCTTCTTGTAGACATCAGACGGGAAAAGAAATCAGGGAAGACCAAAAACAACGCTCAGAAGAACATTTATGAATGAACTAAAATCAACAGGCATAAATGCACAAGACCTGCAATCCTTGGCAACTGACCAACAGGCATGGAGAACTATGACATCCGCCCTATGTGCCAAACTTGACAGAAGAGGAACTTGACTGACTGATTTTGTATTTTGATATTATTGTTTGAGGCTTGTTATATTTTGATGTTAGTAAGAGAGGCTGATTAATATTTTTATGTTGGTGAATATTTTATATTGATGAATATTGGCAACACGGCCATGTGTACATGTGGACAGGCAGTACAGAGTGCCAAACATATACTTCAAGAGTGTTCTGAGCATGAAACGCTGAGGCAGACATATTGGCCAGAGTAAACAACACTGGAATCAAAGCTCTATGGAACACTGTATGAACTACAAAAGACAGTGAGTTTTATTCAGGAGACAGAATTACAGATATAGACATGTTTCAGGTGAACGAAAGAAGAAGAAGAAGAATATTGATGAATGAGGCTGGCTATATTTTAATATTTGAAAGTGAGGTTGTTATATTCTGTTTCTGAATTTGTTGAATGAGGCAGGTTATGTTTTGGTATTAGTGCATGGTGCTTATATATATTTTGATGTTTGTGAATGAGGCTTATTTATGTTTTGATATTAGTAAATGACAGCATTTGTAATGGGCATTGATAAATAACACTATTGCCTGAGATTTAAAACATGACTCACTTGAATGAGGCTGATTATATTTTAATGTTGGTGATTATATTTTGATACTATTGAGTGAGGTTCATTGGTATTTTGATATTGGTAAATGACAACACTTGTAATGGGCATTGATAAATGATATCATTGTTTAGATTCGAAACATTGGTATTTAGATATTGGTAAATGACAACACTTGTAATGGGCATTGATAAATGATATCATTGTTTAGATTCGAAACATTGGTATTTAGATATTGGTAAATGACAACACTTGTAATGGGAATTGATAAATGATATCATTGTTTAGATTCGAAACATTGGTATTTAGATATTGGTAAATGACAACACTTGTAATGGGCATTGATAAATGATATCATTGTTTAGATTCGAAACATTGGTATTTAGATATTGGTAAATGACAACACTTGTAATGGGCATTGATAAATGATATCATTGTTTAGATTCGAAACATTGGTATTTAGATATTGGTAAATGACAACACTTGTAATGGGAATTGATAAATGATATCATTGTTTAGATTCGAAACATTGGTATTTAGATATTGGTAAATGACAACACTTGTAATGGGAATTGATAAATGATATCATTGTTTAGATTCGAAACATTGGTATTTAGATATTGGTAAATGACAACACTTGTAATGGGCATTGATAAATGATATCATTGTTTAGATTCGAAACATTGGTATTTAGATATTGGTAAATGACAACACTTGTAATGGGCATTGATAAATGATATCATTGTTTAGATTCGAAACATTGGTATTTAGATATTGGTAAATGACAACACTTGTAATGGGAATTGATAAATGATATCATTGTTTAGATTTGAAACATGACTCCCTTCATCTTAGAACAATACAGGCAAGGCAGTCATAATTGATCCAGTGTGTGGTTATACTTATTGTTTGTCCATCACAAGTCATGATGACCATTTGTTACATTCACTTTTGAAATTCTGTTACAGATATGTCCTTGCTTATGAGTTTGTAGATGGCTAATAAGCCCTATTCGAGCTGCAAATGGTCTTGGACAGTTTGGGCATGGAGCGACAACTGTACACAGTTTTTGGTCTACCCATGACTTTGTAGCTACTTGGACAATAAATAAAGAAAGTGGGAAATTAAAGACAATAGAGATGTGGTTCTACAGAGAATGCTGAGAATACCATGGACTGCCAGGAAAACTAAAGTGGAGGTATTGAAAGAGTAAAAGATGAAACATAGCTTAATCAATAATATAAGAAAAAGACAATCTTCATTTTTTGGCCACTTCATGAGACAGGGAGGTTTGGAGAACATAGTCACAACAGGCAAGATTGAAAGTAATAGAGATAGAAGGTGACAACATAAGAAAATATTAGACTGTTTAACAACCTAGCACGATAGGGAAACAACAACAATCTTGATGAATAATACTGGAGATAGAGTGTTGTGGAGAGCCATGATAGCCTACAAGTCTTGGTATACTCATAAAGGAGTTATATATCACTGCAGAACTCTATTCCTCACCTAAAGTGGTATAAAGCGGAAAAAAAACAACCACTGAGCAAGTGTTGAAGCTGACACTAGTCAGGCGGTTTCTATTTAACCACTGGGTGGACAGCTAATGGCATATGAGAAAAACCATGTGGTTGTGTGCTATGACAATGGTTCTACCTCAGTTGCTGTTATCTCATACAAGGAATTCACATGAAGACGTACAGCACAAAATACACCAACACCAGAAATTATACAAGGAATTCACATGAAGACGTACAGCACAAAATACACCAACACCAGAAATTATACAAGGAATTCACATGAAGACTTACAGCACAAAATACACAAACACCAGAAATTTTTCTTTCACATTTTTCATTAGAAACCAGCACTAGAAATTATCTTAAATGATGAGCTTATCAGGCATCTATCTAAGAGTATATATCATTGTCACAATGAGGTGTTGGTTCAGATCTTTTAGTGAGGGCACACTTTCTTACTCTTCCCCTGGTAACTTTTGTATAGCAATTGGTAACTTTTGTATAGCAATTGGTAACTTTTGTATAGTAATTGGTAACTTTTGTATAGCAATTGGTAACTTTTGTATAGCAATTGGTAACTTTTGTATAGCAATTGGTAACTTTTGTATAGCAATTGGTAACTTTTGTATAGCAATTGAAGTCACTATAATATATATATTGAACTGCTAATTAACTGTGACAACTTAATAATAGGGGCGGTTATTAAATTACTACAGTATGAAGAAGATGATGCTAGAGGTGATAACATGTACATACAAAGAATGACAGAAATGGGGATGACTAGGGGATAAGGGAAGAAAGTTGTGTCCTCTCTGGAAAGATCTGAAGATTACATAATTAACATCTGACTAATTCTTTGGGTTTCCGGTTCAAGATGGAAGTGGTTGTGTTCTTCGTACTTGCTGTGGTCGGTTGATCTGTGTCCTAATAAGCACAATCGTAAAACCCCCATTATTCTTGAAACAGAGGTTTACTGATTCTTTATGTGATGGAGGATCGTTTTAAAACACCATTCTTAAAGAAGAGGAATTAATAGGCTATAAGACCACCCAGGAACTAAAGCTGCAGACAGCGGATCGCATCATATGGAGAACCAAAACCTCTGCCCTATGTATATCTTGAGGCACAAAAGGAACAAACTAACTAACTAAATAAGACTGAGTTTCAACTCTCTTGTATAACTGCTGAAATGGAAAGAGGAGTACTTATGGGAATGTACTGTGCATCATAATAAATAATGTAAATAGGGAACATTGAGGAGTTATAGAAAAAATTAAAGCAAGCAAAAAGAGTACAACTGTGCTCCAGTGGGTACCATCGCACTGTGGTATCCTGGGAAATGAGAGGGACGATAAGTTGGCCAAAGATGGAGGAGAGTATGCAGGAAGACAATGAAATCTCATATCAAGAAAAGAAGAGAGCTATAGAAATTATTTGAAGTGAATATAGCATGACCAATGATGCCTGCCACCACCTGAATCGACAGAGAGCTATAGAAATCATTGGAAGTGAATATAGCATTACCAATGATGCCTGCCACCACCTGAATCGACAGAGAGTTACTGGGTATATTTCTTTTTTTTCACTTTATACCTCTTTATGCCTTGTGTCAGGGGTAGAAGAGTTCTCTGTAGATTACATTTTTATGTGCTTTATATATGTTTGTTTTTGTTGACTCTTATTTCTGTAATCCATTGTTTGCAAGGTCTGTCACTGGCTTTGCATCCATCATGTTTGTATAGTAATGATTTTTGAGGGGTAATGGTAGTCTGGAAGTATGCGAAAACCACTTAATCTGTTTTCTTCTGATGTAATCCTGGATTGGCATTGTGTATGTTAGTCTTCTTATGTTTTCGTATGTTCGTATGTTTGAATGTTATCTTATGAGAACTCTCCATGTTTCCTACGAGCGGTTTAGTTCTACACTGTTGGTTAGCTAGACCTGTCACAATTTTGTTTCAGCATCTCCAAATGATTAAAAGAAGTGAACATTGCATGACAAAAGATACCTACCATTACCTAAATTGACAGAGACAGGTCACTATACTTTGCCTGATAACAGGACACAATAAACTTAATAAACACATGCACAGGATGCGACTGTGTGCCACACCACTTTGCACTTGGTGGAACAGATGAACAGACCTCTGAACATATCCTACAGAACTGTCCCCAATATGAGCAATTGAGGGAGATTTATTGGCCTAATGGTGCAACCCTGCAAATTATAAGAAAAACAAAGATATATGGAACCAAAGAAGAGCTTCAGACAATGGTGGAATTCATCCATAACTTGTCTGATGGTATAGAAATCAAGCAGCAAATGAAAGAAAGAAATCAGAAGGCATCAGACGAAATTTGAAACCTGTCCATTCAGCTGTCATCTATTTTCCTCACAACTTGGGCTGACATATTTTCCAAATTTGATATGCTGGCTGCTAATCAAGAAAACTGATCATCAGAATTGATTAATGGCCAGTACCTAAATCAGACATTTGTGAATACTCGCATTCATGTATCAGATGACATGACACAGTATGAAGAGAAGAGAATGCTACAGTAATGTATTTCCAATAGGAAATATAAATAAAAGTTTAGATAATTTAAATTCCAGACCACAATGATGTTTTATCATGAGATGATGTCGTGCAGTTGATTTATGATAGACCTGTGTGATGGCGAAGATATTGAAGATACACAATTACATAAGTTAAATTATCAATAATAGGAAATGAATGCTGTAAAACTATAATTCAACAGGCGCAAATTGGAGAAGTGTAATAATATTTTTACTATTCATTGGTATCACACATAATAACACACATAAATAGGCGTTTCAACCAAAAGGCCTTATCAAGAACACAACATAACACATGATGAGTAAAGTTGCACTGCCCATGTTCCACATAATGACTTGATGGGATGAATCCAGAAGAGTATGGAGAATAATAATGGGTTTTAAGATATTAATTAAGTTATTATCTGTGTTACCAATGAGTATCAAATCTGCATTACTCCATTTAAAATTTTGTAAATTAAATTATCTGCTTTTAAGTGTGTGGTGTGCCAAATTAAACAATATTGGTTAATAAATAACTGCCAGATTTGATATTTGTCCAATATGTTTATTAAGAAAGTTTTTTTGCCATTCTGTTTATGTAGGTAAAAGTTTACAGTACTCTGTTTATGTAAGAAGTAAAAATTGCTGTGCTCAGATTATTTAAGAAATACAGTTTGCTGTGCTATGTTTATGTAAGAAGTAAAATGTGCAGTGCTCTGTTTAAGAAATAACATTTACAGTACTCTGATTATATATGAAGTAAAGTTTACAGTGCTCTGTGTACTTAAGAAGTAAAATTTAGTGATCCATTCATGTAAAATAACATTTACAGTGCTTTATTTATTTAAGAAGTAAAGTTTACAGTGCTCTGTTTAAGAATTACAGTGTTCTGTTTAAGAAGTAAAATTTATAGTTCTCCTTGTATGTAAGAAGTAAAATTTTAAGTGCTGTTTATTTTAAGTAAAGTCTACATTTCTATGTTTATATAAGATGTAAAGATTACAGTGCTCTGTTTATTTAAGCAAGTTACCTGCGCAGAAACATGATCTATATTCATGTATGTTGTCCAATTTTAAGGAAAGACAACAACAAAAATAATTATATTTCAAGAGGTACAATTATTTCCCTTTATTATTTTGTTGAGATTTGGTAATACATCTCTCTCCGTCTCTCTGTTTATTTCTTCCAAGTAGAAATAGTGAATTATTTTTGTTCATTATACAGTAGTATGGACAAGATAAAGCTGGTTGAGTATCTTTTTCAGGGACTGCCTACACATTACATTTGTTACCTACATCAACAATTGGGTGGAGGAAATCTGAAAAAGTTTGCCAGTTGTTGACAGGGTGAGGGGGAGTATGACAAAAGTTGACATTAAAACTGTTTCATATATAGTGTCATGTGACGTATTCTTTCCAGATTTTTGTCTTTCCAATGAAATCTCTGAACCCCTTTCTGTCTTGAGCGATGCAGCTTGCATATTCCGATGATGTATTCATGTTATCATTAATGTCGTCAGTCCATCGTCTTCTTGGTCTGCCCTTTCTCCTTTCCCAGGTACTCTGTCCCCTTCATTTTTCTAAACAGTTGTGTTTCCAAACAGGTGTAGTTTTCTTTTTGCTATTGTGTTTAGTAACCAACACTCTGAATCTTCAATGTGTTTCTCTTTTTTTCCTTCCATGATTTTCTAAGTATCTTTCTGTAGCATTTCATCTCAAAGGCATTAACTTCTCCTCTGCTGTCTTACTTAGGGTCCATGTTTCACAGCCTTATGTTGCAACCAGAAAAATAAAAGTTTGTAGCATTAGCAATATCGTTTCTATTTGTTTCATATATACCAATTAAATTATTGGATTTCCTGGTACAGTACAAGTAGTTTAATTATGTACATGTTTAATTATTTTCCTTGTCTATGTTTGCAAATTTCATGTTCATCATTTAATAAGTGAAACATTTATTTGTTTAAGGTTAGGGTTAGCTACGTAAAACACAACTATCCCAACCCTAAACCTAAACCCGAAAATACATTAATATTTAAATTATGAAATGATGAACAGGAAATTTACAAACATAGACAAGGGAAATAACTCAACTACCTGGTGGTGTCTACTTTTACTGTTACTGTGCTTTACTGTGTATTTCTTTTTTTAGATAAATGAAATTTTGGGAATAGTTGTGTGGAGTCCCTGAATTCGTGCCATTTGGTGAGAAGGGGAGGGGGGGGGAAAATGATCAAAACAAATCTCAAAATATTGTTCATGTAATTCATGGACACGCCCTCATGACCCAGTAACCAATCCAGCATTTTTGTCTCTAGTGAATTTCTAGCAATGTAATGTTCAGTATGTTCTCATCACTTTCTGTACTTGTTCAGTTTCCAGTGTTGTTGATTTCTTAGACACCTTTCTGAAAATTACACTGATTTTAAAGATAAAGTTTTAAACTTGAAGAATTATTGTGTAATTATTGTATATCTAATACTGTAATCATGCTGAAAATATTGAGCATTTATGACTGAGTCATTATGTCAGAACAATGTCTGAACATACTTTTAGACATTGATTATATTCAGTTTTGGAAAAAAATGTTGGAATTTGTCTCAGAACAACTTTGAGTCATTGATTATACTCAGTTTTTGAATGAGAATATTCAAATTCTGCTCATAAAATTTAATAAATGAAACATGTTTGACATTGATTTTTACATTTCAAGAATTTGTTGACTCGTAAAAGTGGCTTTAGTCACACCAAAATTTTTGCTTTGATTTGCCAGCTGTTGTTTGTTTGATTTGCCAGCTGTTGTTTGTTTGATTTGCCAGCAGTTCTTTGTTTCTAGCCACAAGTACTCTGCTAAGACATATCCTATATTCATGTGCTGTTTATGTCTACAAATAGACCTAATGGTCCTTGTTGCCTTATGGTACTATTGTTAAATGTTTGTGGTCCTCAAGAAATGTACATATCTGGGCTGTGTGCTTGTTGTTTCTGTGTGTCGATTAACCAGCCGATGTTCATTGTAGCTTGACAAAATTCATTGTAGCTTGAGAATATACACATTCAAAGTCAACTAACATCACATATTTTTAAGAGGTGTGCATTGGAAGAAAAACTGATTGACTCAAGTTGTGAGGCAAAGATGCGCTAAGTGAATGGATTTAATTGAAATCCTGTCTGCTGCCTTCTGATTTTTTCTAGAACTCCTTGATGCTTCTTAGTTGTATTTGGTTGTTATTGGTTGTAGCTCATTTGCCCATAAGACATATCCCTGGTGATGCTTGACTATTTCTGTAAGATAATTCCAGTCATGCCATTATACATGTAGATAGTCACAACACAAATGGAAGATTTATTGGCTTACAGGCATGACGAGTCAGTCTATATGGATGTTACAGCAGGTTGTTGGCAATAATGAGTTAATATGTGAATGGAATCTGATGTAGACATGATTTGGTTAATGTATTATTTGAGTTAATTCTATTTGTTCAGTGATTGAGTGGTTAATGGACCCAACTCACAAATACAATTTGGTTGAATTTGCTCGTGGTTCGAACGTCGATCATCCTCATTGTACTGGACTTGTGACTGTATGTGTTAGTGATTAGTTGGAAAACATTGTCTTATACAGGATATTATTCAATTTCTAATTTAATATCTGTATTTATAGATGGGCTGTTGTTGACTTGTGTCCTCCGCAGCTACGGTATGTTTCACCTGATGATGCAGCTTGACTATGATTGGTTTTGATTAGCTCGTGTGATGGTGACTCCCCCCACTGATTTGTGGAACAGCACTTGCAGGGGGTGCGTGAGCATGTAATCTTTCGAATACTGCTGCGGATATTCTTGGACATCAAGACGTAGATTAGAGGGTTAATGCACGACTGGAAGTAAGGAAGGCAGCTGAATATCATCTGTGGATGATAAATTGTTAAATATGTTCAAATGTGTGTTTTTTTAAAATTTGAATTTATAAAATAATAATAATAATAAGACCATAACCTGTTAGGGTCATAGTTCTGCCACATTGGAGACATCAGACATAGGTCTGCCACATTGGAGACATCAGACATAGGTCTGCCACACTGGAGAGATCAGACATAGGTCTGCCATATTAGAGACATCAGACATAGGTCTGCCACATTGGAGACATCAGACATAGGTCTGCCACATTGGAGACATCAGACATAGGTCTGCCACATTGGAGACATCAGACATAGGTCTGCCACATTGGAGACATCAGACATAGGTCTACCACGTTGGAGATATCGGACATATGTCTGCCACAATGGAGACATCAGACATAGATCTGCCACGTTGGAGACATAGGTCTGCCACAATGGAGAGATCAGACATAGGTCTGCAATGTTGGAGATATCAGACATAGGTCTACCACATTGGAGAAAGCACAAAAAGCCCTCTAAATACCTCTGATCTCAGTCATTTTGTTGAGCGTAGAAAAATAATGTCCTGACCATGGATCATTCATCATCATCAAATCCATAACCCTTCATTATCATAGTGTGCCACTCTGGAAACATCATCAACACAAAACTTTGCCATGCTTCCCTGTCTCAGTTCCTTGTTTAAGTGTAGAGAATCTTAATCCTTTCAAGTCATTAATATGATAAATCCATACTTCTGTAGACTTATTTTCTTCTTCTACCCTCAACTGTTCCCTGTAAGATAGCTTTGGAAAGGGAATCGTGCCTCACAAGTTTGCAACATTTCACCACTGCCATAAGATGTTCTTATTGTCCTGCAAAAGTATTCATTTATATATCTCTCATATATGTTGATTTTATGTTCTATATGCATAATGTTCATCTGTAACATTTTCAAAAACATATATTCTCTCCATTTACGCTGTAATTGTCCAACACTCACATCCATACAAAAGAATAGGTATTATTAGAGGTTTATGTAGTTTTATCTTCACTGCTGTACTTATTCTTCTCTTCCATGTGGTATTTAATCTGGACAGTTGAGACTATTTCAAGTCTAGTCTTTATTTCTATGTTAGTTCTTCCATCGCTGTTTATATAAGACCCGTAGCATTTAAAGGTTATCAACTTGTAGTTTCTGTCCATCCACTTAAATGTTAACATGAGTCGTGTTGATCTCTGTTTATTATTTTGCTTTTCTTGTTGTTTATTTCCATACCATAAGTTTTCCAAGTTTAGAAGTTTAGGTTTAATGTTTCACGGATGATGTTATATCCAAGATTTTCATAGACCAGCTCTTCCTCTTCTACCCTAAGCTGTTCCTTGTAAAATAGTTTTATAAAGGGAGTCATGTCTAATTATATTTCTAATCCAAGCAAAGTTTCCGCTGTTTACCACCACCAAAAATATTTCTTAATAACCTGCAAGTTTGTTTGTTTGCTGCTGAATGAATATATCTGCCTTATCTTCAACATAATAAATTTGTAACAGACATTTGCAATACTTATATTCAAAATCTTGAATCATTTTTTCTGTGTCTGCATTTTGTGTCCAGGTCTCACATCCATACACAAGAATAATTACAAACATAATCAGTAAAAACAAAATTAATATAAATATTTACAATATACACATTTGCTGGATTACCAAGTCATTGGTTTTGTGTTCATGCTAGATTGTGTTGATACAAGAGCTATGGAGTTATTGCTTATGAAACAACATCATTACACTCCTGGCAGAGCCCATTAGTGCTCTGTCTCCCCTAGTAGATAATGAAGGGTATGCATACTGATGGTTTAGGAGACCCGCAGGTTAAACATTCATCTTGTTCCCCCCTGCAGGCATCCAGTTTTGTAGCTTGAAAACTACCACACTTAATACTTAATTCTTCAAATCTCAGACTCGACGTTTCATCAATTTTCTGTGTATGCATCCAGTAGCTGCTCTTGAAAGCGGTTTCAGTACCTACTCCTTATCCATTGTCAATGTGCCATCTATTGGTACCTGGAATGCAAGTCTGTCTGCTCTCTCATTACCATGAAAACTAGCATGTCTTGGGCAGTCTGCTCTCTCATTACCGTGAACACCAGCATGTCTTGGGCAGTCTGCTCTCTCATTACTGTGAACACCAGCATGTCTTGGGCAGTAAGTCTATTGTCTGCTCTCTCATTACTGTGAACACCAGCATGTCTTGGGCAGTAAATCTATTGTCTGCTTTCTCATTACTGTGAACACCAGCATGTCTTGGGCAGTCTGCTCTCTCATTACTGTGAACACCAGCATGTCTTGGGCAGTCTGCTTTCTCATTACCGTGAACACCAGCATGTCTTGGGCAGTCTGCTCTCTCATTACTGTGAACACTAGCATGTCTTGGGCAGTCTGCTCTCTCATTACTGTGAACACTAGCATGTCTTGGGCAGTCTGCTCTCTCATTACTGTGAACACCAGCATGTCTTGGGCAGTAAATCTATTGTCTGCTCGCACATTACTGTGAACACCAGCATGTCTTGGGCAGTCTGCTCTCTCATTACTGTGAACACCAGCATGTCTTGGGCAGTAAATCTATTGTCTGCTCGCACATTACTGTGAACACCAGCATGTCTTGGGCAGTCTGCTCTCTCATTACTGTGAACACCAGCATGTCTTGGGCAGTAAATCTATTGTCTGCTCGCACATTACTGTGAACACCAGCATGTCTTGGGCAGTCTTCTCTCTCATTACTGTGAACACCAGCATGTCTTGGGCAGTAAATCTATTGTCTGCTCGCACATTACTGTGAACACCAGCATGTCTTGGGCAGTCTGCTCTCTCATTACTGTGAACACCAGCATGTCTTGGGCAGTAAATCTATTGTCTGCTCGCACATTACTGTGAACACCAGCATGTCTTGGGCAGTCTGCTCTCTCATTACTGTGAACACCAGCATGTCTTGGGCAGTAAATCTATTGTCTGCTCGCACATTACTGTGAACACCAGCATGTCTTGGGCAGTCTGCTCTCTCATTACTGTGAACACCAGCATGTCTTGGGCAGTAAATCTATTGTCTGCTCGCACATTACTGTGAACACCAGCATGTCTTGGGCAGTCTGCTCTCTCATTACTGTGAACACCAGCATGTCTTGGGCAGTAAATCTATTGTCTGCTCGCACATTACCGTGAACACCAGCATGTCTTGGGCAGTCTGCTCGCACATTACTGTGAACACCAGCATGTCTTGGGCAGTAAATCTATGTGATGCCCTTGAGGTTAGATGTAGCTATAGATGCAGTCCACTATATCAATAGCTATCATTTGGATCACAGGTCTGACACAACAACTGCTTGGTGATTGAGGTCGCAGAGAGCCATTTGAGGGTAGCCTTGACTTCCTTTTTCATACTGGATGTAGTTATTCTGTATTCTTCACTATTTTTGGCAATGACTATACCATAAATGGCAGTAAAATCTCCAACCAGACTTACCATTTCCCCACTTTCTCTATGGGGGTATTTGTTCTAAGCTATAGAGGATCTCTCTGGCATAGAGGTTAATCTATTCACTGCGTGCAAAAGTGATTGTGGGTTGAAATCCTGCTAATGATGTCTTTTTTATAAAGTGGATTATTGCTTACATCTATGTAGATATGTGTTATCAGTCCACTAGTGAAAGCTAACCTGCCACTTTGTTGAGAGGGACAGAATACATATGGGGTAGTCCGAGTACAATTAAGTCAATCTTCTACAACTTTCAAGAATTCTGCTACTGAAGACAACAATAAAAGGTCACACATTTATTGAAAGAGATTCAAGTCAATGAAATGAGACAAATTAAGGTTTATCGATATTTAATAATCTAAAATAGATGCTATTGAGATATCACACTTGAGATATTACAGGGATCTTGTTCTGAACTGAATAATATAGATGAAATTTGTTACTTTATACAGTGGAATCTAGTTATAATAACACGGTCTGTACAGACAAAATATGAATGTAATAACAGAAATTCATTATATACAGTATACACTATATAGAATAGATATAATTGGGGATTTTGAAAAGTGTTGGTATATAGGAAAATATGTTATAAAAGAATGCGTTATAGAGGAATTCTACTGTATTTTAATATCCCTGTTATTAACCCCTTAACTGTAGAGCTATTTTTAAGGATTCGATGAAAAGTCACTGCCATTTTGGGAGATTCTCCTCCTCTTCTTAGTTTCCCAGGGAAAAAATATTTGTATAATAATTATGGAAGCTTATAATAAATCATGCAGATCAATTGTTTCCCTGGGAAACTAAAAAGTAGAAGATCTCAGCAAAATGGCAGCAAACCCTCCGCAGTAAAGGGGTTAACAAATGTTTTTGCCCAAAGTTAGTTTTAGGATCAAGAAATTGGTCACTGGACTCCGGACATCCATAGGTGCTCAGATCTCTCCTTGAGTGTATCCGCCATTACACATTGACTGACGGTACCAGTACGCTGTTGATTGACCATCATTCTTTCTCGCTCATGAAACCGCTCATTTCTAGCGACACTACATTTCAAACCAAACTCTTTTATTCTAGTCATGGAACAAAAGTCGTCACTTATACAGTCATTTGTTCGTGTGTTTTCCTGTAGGGTGTTCAAAATGTCTGCCCGATCCATCGCTCCACCAACAGCCATAATAGCTGCGTGTGCTGCCAACCTATCTGCTCTCTCATTACCCGGACTCTCGCATGTCCCGGCACAAAAATAAAAGTCACTTTGCACACACAGGAATTCTCCACTGCATCCAGGCACTGTTCCCAAATGCATGCATTTTCACAATCATGCTCATCAAGTCACTGAGTATACATGCATGTGTCGCAGCCTGCGAGCACACACAGGAGTATACATGCATGTGTCACAGCCTGCGAGCACACACAGGAGTATACATGCATGTGTCACAGCCTGCGAGCACACACAGGAGTATACATGCATGTGTCGCAGCCTGCGAGCACACACATTTCAAAGCTTTGGTTACTACCAAAATCTGCATTGTCATCCTGCTTGTCGTCTGAGTGAACGCACCACATTCCTCTCTGCTGGTCTTCCCCCACCTTTTGCCGTGAAGGCCCAGGTACTCCTGATGTATCTCTCAACCACCTATCTGAAAATATAATCATATCCTTTTTTTTGTGCTCAAAAAGGGTCTTAAAAGGCATAGAGGATTGACTTCATTGTTGGGATTTCCTGTATGTACTCAACGAAGTGGCATGACTGCTAAGAGTACTACACATAGCACCTAACTCTTTAACTTTAAGTAATAATAGCAGTGATCTCTGAAAATACCAGTGATTTTTGAAAATACCAGTGATTTCTGAAAATACCAGTGATCTCTGAAAAGAATCATGCATGTATTTGTAAACAAGATGTTATGACCCCAGATTGAACTCATGACCTCTTGAGCACAAGTAAATGACTCAACCACTGAATCAGGGAGAGATCATTAGTGCACAACCCGCATCCTGGAGTGTTGAGGTTGTATTCTGTTCAGGTGAATGTTAAGCTGTATATGTTGTGTGTGAAGTCAGAAAAGGGTACTCTGGTCTTTTGTTTCCAGGAGGTTCACGTTAGATAAACTGAGTGTTCAGTATCCTCATGTAAATGTCAAAGAGCACGCTTGCATATGGTTCTTGTGACTAGCTAGTTAAACTTTCTTTGCCTTGCAGTTGTCCAATAACATTACTATTAAGCTGCACAGTTGTGCAGTCAAGCATCAGAAAGTGCAGCTGTGGAATTTAATACTCCTCACATAAAATTCAGATATGTGGACCTAAAATAGGTCTTCTAGCACTATCTGAAGTCTTATTAGCACATGTGGTTTATCACCTAATCTAATAATCATCTTATTCGGGAATACAAGAAATTACTTTAACGCTTTAACTGATGTGCACGAGGTTTACTTGATCCTCCCTCTTATTGCTAAAGACGAGGGATCTTGTTACTAAAAATAATTTCATTATTAAATAACCAAACACCAGTACTCATCAAACATCTTATCTCTGAAATCGCTAAGTATAAGTACTCATCAAACATCCTATCTCTAAAATCGCTAAGTATAAGTACTCATCCTATCTCTGTAATCGCTAAGTATAAGTACTCATCAAACATCCTATCTCTGAAATCACCAAGCACCAGTTCTTGATCTAGTTCTTGATTAGAAACTAGCCTCACAGCACATGGGGCATTCCCATAAGTGCTCCGCCCTCTGTTCCAGCAGCCTTCGACTCGATGTTGTTTCAAGTCTAATGCAGCAGAAACAGATGTTGACATCAGGGCACCTCTGGCCCTTGTGACAGGTTTCTTTGTTGTTCTGCCCACCCACGCCATGCCCATAACTAGTTCAAGCACAACGTTGGCCTGTCGGAACAACATGGTAACTGTTGTCGAAGGTTACATTACGGGATTGTGTAGATGACGTGCCATGAAGCTTCTATAAGAAGATAACCTCAATATAAAGGCATGTCATCTACTAAGATTTTCTTTTGCATAGTTGGTTTGTCTAGTGAACCATTGGTGAGACCCACAGACGTATTCATCAAACATCCTATCTCTGAAATTACCAAGCACTAGTATTCATCAAACATCCTATCTCTGAAATTACCAAGCACTAGTACTCAGGGATATTTTTACCACATCTAATATCACATTTCTTTCAGGATGTAGGCCTATATAAAACACAGGACTGGATAAATGTCATGCACAAATTTCACAAAATGCATTTGCCACATATAGCTTTCTCAAGATAGGCCTATATGTACTTACATTAGTTATGAATGCTGGGGGAGTGTATAGTATAGACAAGTGAAACTTCTTCATGACTTGACTGATCAGTTTTGGGCCCCAGCAGAACAGAAAAACTAGTATGATGATCACTAACATCTTAATCACCTGGGAAAACAAAAATTGTAGAAAAAAAGTAAAATGACATAAAATTAGCATGACTCATCCTAGACTAGACGTCACTACGCGCATGAACACAACCACTCATACCAGCCCGTTGGTAAATCTATCAGTCTACCCGCTACACATGCACAGAAACAGCAGAGCACAAAGTCTTATGTGTCCACGTCAAAGAGGACTCGGAAACCGCGCTACAAGAATGCAAAAAACTGAACACACAACTAGGGATTGAAAGAAGCTATGAGTAGGCCTAGAAGAACTGTATCTCTAACCGGATCCTTCCTAGACCAGAAGTCTCATATATGTATCATCATGCTGCTCACCGCTGTGGCAACATAAATTGCATGACGTTAAGATCGCTTGACATGTCACACACGCACAGCCCACAGCAGATGGCGGGACTGTCTACTGGACCTCGACGTGAATTACAGCTGCAGACTGGATATACTTGGATTGCTCAGATAGTGGAGGTCAAATGTAGATAAAACGCTCGATCCCAGTAAAGTAATCTATTTATGGGTAGCATACCCAAACAGTTCATGTCCACCGACGATATAACGGTACCAACTTTTGTCGCGTGAAGTAATCGGGTGCTTACCCTTTCCCTTGCAAACAGATGCCACCGAAGGAATGAACTACTCTCTACTGCGGTAACAGATAAGTTTGTTTTATGTGACGATACCTCTATCAAGGAAACAATAACAGGACCCAATGGTACAGTAGTAGTTGTAATACAAACCACCCACAGTCGGCGAATAGTTGATATTACTTAGGACTACCAGTAAGGCATAGTGTTGGTACAGGGGTGAAAGCTGCAAACCGGTCATAATCTTAGCAGAAAGTGCGGGTAGTACAGATTAGGGCCTATGTGTAGAAATAACACTCTAGCTTAGTAAGGATATATAGGGCCTATAAATAGGCATATGAGTAGGACACCCAAACAGAAGGCAGTCCATGTACAGTGAGGTCTGAATGGCGCTAGCCTTCAAAGCATAGAAAAGAGGTTCGCATGCTCATCCTTGTAAAATGAGAAACACAGAAAGAAAAGCCGGTTCCTTTAAAAAAAAGCAGCTCAAACTTGTTCTCTGGAGAATATCTATAAATGACGTCAACAATTAATATTTTTTGTTGGGGGGGGGGGGGGGTGGTGTCTGAAACAGGTTCTGCTATTGTCAAGGTTGAGAGGTGGTTGACAAAAGTTGACCGTAAACAATATGTTTTTTTAATACAGGAATTTACTTTAATGTGAATTTTTGGTCATAAAATTAGAAACAAATTATGTAGTTCTTTCGTAATTAGGCCTATACGGCTTTAGATTGTTTGGGGGGGGGGGGGGGGGGGGGAAGGGATTTGAGTGGGCTTACCTACATTTTTTTTGGACAATAAAACAGTAGGCCTAAGGGTCACTGAACTCTTGAAATTGTTGACAGAAATGGGTTCAAAATCATTGAAATATTGTTGACGTTATTTCTGGACATCTTCTTATCTGATCATCATAACAAGACCTCTTGGTCGATGCGTCGATTCTGTGTATTGTTACAATTACAAGTAAAACTGTTTTTTAAACCATTCTATATTTCTTTATTGTAATATTACGAATTTTACTGACGTCTCCCGCTTACTCAATTTATCTATGTTCCTTCAGGGCTGAATATGCATATGGTGTTGAACCTATAGGCCTAGGTGTTACCAAAGAATAAAACAACATAACAACGAGACACAGTGACAGTCTTTGTCACTGTGTCTCGTTGTTAGGTTGTTTTATTCTTGTAACACTTATACCTAAATTCGCTCATTTCGATATTTGCCTTGTGTTATCCCAGCCACATATTTCCTCGTTAGGGTTGTTACCCTACACTGGAACATATATCCCTATAGACCTAGGACAGAAACCAACACTCTCCAGTTCGACCGTTGTGATGCTACTAACTGTAATTCGTACAGGTAAGCATGAAACGGTAATAAAATTTTGCTAATAACTAGAAACATACATAATCACATACATAAATCGACGTTTTGACCAAAAACCCTCTGTTTTTACCCCGTTTCAAGCTTTATCTGTTGGATTTCAGTCTTGCCGCTGTGTGGGATTATTATATGTTGTTGAAACCTACAGTCCTTTGATGGTTGTTCTGCGAAGAGTCTCTCTTGGTCTTTCTTGTTTTATTTTGCTATCTGGTTCCCATTTTAATTCTTTTAGTGGCAGTCTTTTTTCATTCATTCTTAGTATTTATTCAATATAGTCCATCATTTTCTTCCTAATGTTGTAGAAACATTGGCCCCTACTGCTGTTTGTGCCTTCTCTTGCTTGCTTGTTCGATTTCAATCCTTCCCAATTCATTTTCAAATGAATTCAATCTCTTCTCCAGTGCCTTTCTCATTTTCCATCTTTCCCAACCATATGTCAACACGGACATCACATTGGAGTTGAACAGTCTTGTAGTTTGGTATGTTTACTTATTATTTTTGATTTCCAGATGTTTTTTAGGTGGTTGAACGCACTTGATGCCAACGCAATTCTAGTAGAAATCTCTTATGTTGTATCGCCGTCTTGTGTCATTACCATTTGTAAATATTTCCCCTAAATATTTGAATACTTCTGCTCTTTTTATTGTTATCGCGCGTGAGTTTGATAATGCGTTACATTCTACAAAGCTGTAAGCATAAGGGATTGAAGGGTTTAAATCATCTCCACATTCCGTTGAAGACGGATGTGTTGGGCCATTGGCGCAAATAAAACGGCAACACAACGCATTTCCATTCTCTGGACAACATCCTTTCTGGAAATATAGTATGACCATGGTCCTGCTACAAGAGAGATCCAGCAGGAGTTTGAGATTGAACGCTGAAGAAGAAGAAGATCTCCCCATTTATGAAAATATAGCACACTTAGCATAGCACGGTGTAATAAGAAACAGGTAAGAAATAAGGACTAACTACACATTCTCCCAACCGCGACGGTACTCGCTTCCTCCCCCCCCCCCTTTTCACAGCTACCTAAACGTTCTCTCCCTATAAGGGTCATATATAATGCCCATATATATTTAATCTGATTTACTTAATTGTTCAACTTGTATATAGTTCAGTTTTTTGTTATGTTCACAAAAGCATGCTTTAAATAATACGCTGTCTCCACTCACCATATCAACATCATATACACAGTCTTGTATTTTCTCTCATGCTTGCATATATCTTGAAGCATGACCGTCTACAGTAAAGACTTCTGCACAGAATTCATTATAGAGTCATCCTTCAGTTATCGCGGTTAATAGGGACCAGAACCAGCGGCCGCGATAAGTGAAAAACCGCGAAGAAGTGTCATCCTCTCATTTTTAACACATGTACATTTTGTGTGTATGTATAATATCAATAAGTGTATATGAAACCATATAAGTGCATATGTTATCATTAGAAAATTAAAGAATAGTTCAAACATGTAAATAAAATATTAATAGCAAAAATAACATACATAAAATAATGTATAAATACTATAAATATGATACGTGTGTGTGTAACATACGTAGATGTAACTAAAGTGTACATACTGTAAATATGTTTTTAGAAATCCGCGATGTGCTGAAACTGCGATAAATGAACAGCGAAGTAGCGAGGGGTGGCTGTAACTTGATTCGTTACGTTCGTGATTATTGTCACGCTGTTCCTGTTCGTTGGTAACTATTTATATTCTAGGAATCGCCTTGAAAATTTTTGACATGCGACTCCAAGTATATAAATAGTGACTAACGAAATCACTACAATAATAAAAGACGTAACGAATTACGTCCTAATTAATTATGAGCAGAGGTCTTTAATCGGACACGGTCATGTTTGAAGTAACTCTTCTAGAAAAAAAATAAATATGTCCATGAATGTCTGACTGAACGTAACTTACTTGTTTTCTGGTTTGTAATGCTTCTTCTCCTGCACGTAAAGATGGACTCGATCTCAGCCTAGAATGAAAACTTCCGTTTCTGAGAGATACCTGATAATTTTGTTGAGTACAGCTTGTTCTAAATCTGGACACAGCACAACAATAATAATGTAAAAATTGATGAGTCAGAATTGGAAACTGAAGCCTAATTTTTACCGAGAATCCTTGCAGGTGACTGACTCTTGTGTCTGCCGTGAAATATAGTGATTTTCAATTTGTGAACTGCCATGAAAAGGTTTCCTGTACCGGCTAGACTGCTGGCGAATTTAGTTTGTGGGTTGTTGTGAACGACTCACATATTTCCCAAAGTTCACATATATCAATCTCTCTCTTTAATAATGTAAGTATCTATTTGTCTCTTTGTATCTCTGGTATTCTCTTTGTTGTCTGTTTCCACTCCCCATCTATGCATTCATCAATCAATTCAATCTATCCATCTTTCTATCCACTAATCAATCCATAAATCAATTCTTCTATCCACTAATCCATCCATAAATCAATTCATCTATCCAATCATCTATCCATCCATCTGTGCATCCATCCAATTATCAATCAATCTATCAAATTAATATGGTTTATATTCTATTCATATGACCTCATCATAAGCGCACACAAATTAATATGGTTTATATTCTATTCACAGGTCCTCCTCACAAGCGCACACAAACGTATACATCTTTATACATGCGTTCTTCCATTTTCATGAGCACCTATCAATATAGCCTATACACAGACAGTCGTCAAATATTAGACCTATGCGAAGATCTTGGATCAGATTAGTGAGGTATTTGTGCATTTTATTGGCTGTTGAGACAAAGTATACTAAACGTAACCAGTTAACAGTTGGGGCAGCCCAGATGAATGACTCAATCACGTAGGACTTACAGGAGAATGACGTGCATATACATATATGTTGTTCATTCATCTGAGTCGACGAAGACTCTACTTTCCTCTGCTAGGAGATGATAATAATGACTGCGGGTGTTTTCTAATTATGATTAATGAGTAAAATCGTGCCTGAATTTTCATAGAACACTCCGAAAATGAGTGAGATGTGTCCGTACGTCATTGATCTAAAGTACGTATGAGTCCGTACGACATCCTACAGCTTAGTGGTCTGAAGGCTAGGCTGAACTCGGATATGCCAGGTCGAAGTGAGGATACATCTTATCCAAGCTGTAAACCATGACACAACACAACACATTATGTTGTCTGAACTACATCATGTTGAGCAGTGAACGTTTCATAACTTTTGTTACTATATGTTTTACTGCGAAGGTGTGCAGTAAGGCTTTCTATGGGCTGTGGAAATAAAGGCCGCTTTGCCATAGACGCCGCGTCATGTACAGGAAGGATTTTAATTGTACCTCCGAAAGAAAAAATCATGTCCCAAACGTGGATTGAATCCAGGACCTCAAGGGTCAAGGAATGATTTCGTTTAATGGTTTCATAACGAACACAGAAAACCGAATCTGTCACACAAACCTGACTTCTGTTTAACTAGTGTTTGATTCCTGAGTGACATCGTGTTGATGCATGTACAACTGGCATCAGTCACTTGTCCGACGACAGTCAGTCATATTAATGTCTAAAGTCACTCTGATTTTTGTTTGGACACAAATTTGATCTGTGCATTGATTTTGTTTCTTCTTCAGCTTTCATTCTCAAATTCCCACTGGATATCTCCTGTAGCAGGACAATGGTTCAACCAGATTTCCAGTAGGTGTCCAGAAAAGGGAAATGCGTCGTGGCACCGCTTTATTTTCGCCAATGACCCGACACATCCGTCTTCAGTGGGTGATTTTGTTTGATCCCTGTGACCTGTTGGATACAACATGTCTCATTTTAAACTTTTGTCTGCCTACATTTTGTTTAGCCGCTATATGCTGTAGACTCTGGCGGTTGTATGAGCCTCGCCTGATGCGCACCTATATGAGGTTTGTCTGCCAAACACCTGTAGGTTGGAAAGTATTGCTGTAGGCTCAAGCGGCTGTATGATACTTGCTTAATGCGCGCCTATTTGAGGTTTGTTCAATGTCTGCCAAACACTTGTATGAGTCCGTCTCAAGAAGGTCTGATCCCTACGCTGTTCCTGTCTGAAACCTGTGTGACACCTGTCTGGCACCTGTTTACTCCTCTGTAGCACATTTCAATATTGAAATATGTTTCACACTTTAATAACATGTCTGGAAGAAACCTTGACCATGTTCAACTACTACTTTATCTCTTTTTGACACCTGTATGACATATTTAGTGATGCTCGTGTGACCTGTCACTTGCTTCTCAGATGTCTTTCTCACCTGTCATGTGCTAGTCAGATGCCATTCTCACCTGTTTGACATTTGCATAACATATATTTTTGACGTTTGTCACATGTCTGCCTCACCTGTCATGTGCATGTGAGATGTCCTTACACCTGTCAGCTATTTGTTAGATTATCTTCTCTGTCACCTGTTTGACTCATGTATAATGTATCAAGGTTGCCAGATGGGTGTTTTACCTGTCTGGCTTATTGGATGTCCTTCTACCTTACCTGTTTGGTGCTTGTCAGATCTCCTTCCTCCCTCACATGGCTGGTATTTTTCAGATGCCTTCTGGTATTTTTCAGATGCTTTTCTTTCTCATCTGCCTGAAAGTCATTCTCTCTCACCTGTCTGAAAAGTCTTCCTCTCCCACCTGTCTGAAAATCTTTCTCTCTCACCTGTCTGAAAAAGTCTTTCTCTCTCACCTGTCTGAAAAGTCTTCCTCTCCCACCTGTCTGAAAAGTCTTCCTCTCCCACCTGTCTGAAAAGACTTCCTCTCTCACCTGTCTGAAAATCTTTCTCACCTGTCTGAAAAGTCTTTCTCTCTCACCTGTCTGAAAATATTTCTCTCTCACCTGTCTGAAAAGTCTTTCTCACCCGTCTGAAAAGTTTTTCTCTCTCACCTTTCTGAAAAATCATCCGCTCTCACGTGTCTGAAAGTTATCAAGTTACTCACCTACTTGGTGATGTCAAAGACTGAAGCTGCCTAGTACTCAACCACAGAATGCAGATGACTCTGGCGTAACAAAACATGAGAATACAAGTCGGTAGTATGAATAGACTTGTAAGCTGCCAGATGGCGTAGGTCATACGATCATGTGACTGTACTCCTAGGTCAGCACACAGGACCACGATCACAGAAGTTGAGTTGTTATAGAACCTGTTGGATTCTGTGCCCTGTAAGATAAACATACTGCGTCCTGTAAGTCAAACATATAGCACTCTGTAGGAAATACATACGAAATACATACAGCGTCCTGTAAGTCAAACATATAGCACTCTGTAGGAAATACATACAGCGCCCTGAAGGCAAACATACAGCAAACTGGTAAGAGCTCTAGCCCCCCCCCCCCCCTACAATCACGTAACGCGGATGTTGAGTCAGCGGAACTAGACGAGTACAATCGGTGAGTCCTTCTTGGTTGAGAGTGAAAAAGCAATCACCAGGGGTGCATAATCTAAATGAATTATGTTTATGTAGAATCAGAACCAGAGCTTACACAGAGGATTAAAATGTCTGGTTTCAGCGCTGCGTCGAGTATTGGGGATAAATGTATTTTTTTGTCGCCAGTGTTCATTTTCATACTCCCTCTGAGGTGCTGCCTACCGCAATGACAGTAGTTCTTCCTTACTCTAAATATAGCATGATTGCGTGTACGCATAATCTTCTTCTTCTTCAGCGTTCGCTCTCAAATAACCACAACGAATATTTCGTGTGATTTCCGCCGGGTAGCGTGAAGTACGTTGTGCTGCAAGTTCCACAGTAGAACTGTGATTATTTGACCCCGGTTGGCCACTTGTGGTCAGGACGTCCGAGGTCCATCACATCCGTTTTCATCATTCCTTTATTTCGGGTTTGGTCCCTACGCATAATCTAAATGTAATATGATTTCACCTTGACCAATCGCTAAATACGACCTGTCAACATAATCCAAACAAGCCTTTTTACCGCATGTTTTCGTTTATTTCCGTGCATTTCATTGGTCGGCGTTGGCATACGACACCCGGGTGGCACAAATATAAATAGTTACCAACGGAAATCATGACAATAATCAAAATCGTAGAGTATGAAGGCTTATTTTGATTCTTCTGTTGGGTCTTATTTGACGACTTGTTACAGATTTCACGTGCCAATAATATGATGTAATTTGTATGTTCTTTAAAAATTCGTCACTGTGACAGAAATATGTGACAATTATTTTCAACAACTTTATCTCCGACATAACAGTTTATTCTAAACTAGTACAACCTGATTCTAACCCTAATAATGTATTCTCTAATTTTAACCATAATAGCTCATTCTAAAACTAATATAACCAAAAGCCTAACCTAAAACCATAATAAATAATTCCGAAAGCACACCTCAAATATAGGTCCACCCTTAAATAGTACAAAATCCTATATACCTACTTGAATTTACATTCACGATTTAGCACAATCAACCATGCTCACACACTTAAAAACACTAATGAAATCATCGACGCACCAAATAACACACCAAAATAAAATCAGATGTGTGTACACCATAGAAAACCACGTTTATATTGCATTATAGTCCTTTAGTCCATAGCCCTTTAGTGATAGTCTGACAGTTGTGATCAAGTGAAATTCAAAAACTTGTGTTCCACGTAAGTACTATTGTTATTCAGTTTTACAGCAGTATTAACTTTTATTGATTGTCATTACATGATAGAACACTTTTTCCCAAAATGACGTCACATTGTTTACTTCCGCGGCGGTCGTCAGAGTGGGCAGGACCGTTGATCTTTCTTGTAGTAGGACAATGGTCCTACTAGATTTCCAACCAATTCAGACCTACGTAAAAGTAATACTAAGAGAGAACGAACAGAACAGTGTGCAGACAAGGACAGTCGTACTCAGTTTCCTAGACGAGAGATATCCACGGGACATATGAGTCAGAGTGTGCACAGATGGGTCTGCACAGAGTGCGGTGAGAAGCGGAGGTGCATGTGTATATATAGAATATCCACACAAGTCTAGAGATACAATCAGAACACCGACAAGGAAATTTTGCAATAATTATGAAGCAGAAATCCAAGCAATTATGATGGCAACTGAAAAAAACTGCTGATCTACAATCCTGACTCACAGCCCGTGGTATTCCTGACAGATGCAGGGTCAGTGCTTCGGGCTCTCCAGTCCGGAAAACTAACAGACTTGCAAGGACTACTTAATGAACTGTCTTGCCATTATAGGGTGGCCATGCAGTAGATATCTTTTCACTGTGGAATACCAGGAAATGAGAAAGCAGACCAACTGACTAAGGAAGGTGCTGCCGAAGACTTACCAGATGTGCCAATCACCTACCATCAGAACAAAAAATTTGAGGATCAGGTCAATAGGAAAGCCACAGGCACCGTCAGGGGATGACTGTCGCGTTGTGAACGGATCAGAACAAGTTGTAATTCTAGCCTTAGAACGGGACGCAACAGACTCCACAGTCACAGGTAAACAAAGTTAAAGATTGGTAACATGGTCATGTGTACATGTGGACAGGCAGCAGAGAGTGCCAAGCATATACTTCAAGATTGTTATGAGTATGAAATGCTGAGGCAGACATATTGGCCAGAGGAAACAACACTGGAATCAGGGCTCTATGGACCACTGTATGAACTACAAAAGACTGAGTTTTATTCAGGAGACAGAATTACAGATATAGACATGTTTCAAGTGAACGAAAGAAGAAGAAGATTTCCAATAGGATATAATCCAGAGAACGGAATAATGGTAGAACTGTGGTGTGTTGCCGTGTTATTTTCTAAATGACCCGACAAATCTGACTTCGGCGGTATATGTAACTGATAAATTGTATTTTGCAAGTGACAAATGCTTGACAGATAACATAAATGTAGTCGAACACATGTCTGAAGAACACATGTCTGAAGAACACATGTCTCAAGAACACATGTCTCAAGAACACATGTCTGAAGAACACATGTCTGAAGAACACATGTCTGAAGAACACATGTCTCAAGAACACATGTCTCAAGAACACATGTCTCAAGAACACATGTCTGAAGAACACATGTCTGAAGAACACATGTCTCAAGAAAACATGTCTCAAGAAAACATGTCTCAAGAACACATGTCTGAAGAACACATGTCTGAAGAACACATGTCTCAGGAACACATGTCTCAGGAACACATGTCTCAAGAACACATGTTTCAAGAACACATGTTTCAAGAACACATGTTTCAAGAACACATGTCTGAAGAACACATGTCTGAGGAACACATGTCTGAAGAACACATGTCTGAAGAACACATGTCTCAAGAACACATGTCTCAAGAACACATGTCTGAAGAACACATGTCTGAAGAACACATGTCTGAAGAACACATGTCTGAAGAACACATGTCCCAAGAACACATGTCTGAAGAACACATGTTTCAAGAACACATGTTTCAAGAACACATATCTCAAGAACACATGTCTGAAGCGGAGAGGCGATTAGTTATATTTTCATAAGCATATAATTCGCCAGTGTCAAGGATAATCCAACAAGCTGGAAATATTGGGGCTGCGGTAACATAGAGCATATATGCCTATGCGAGTATGAACAGGAATAACTAAAAAGAGTTTTAACAATTTTAAAAATTATATTCATTCATTCATTCATTGTTCTTTAGCGCTGAAGTTAGCGCAGAGGTAAGATCTCTCCAATTATGTCTGTTGAAAGCTATTCTGTGCTGTTCAAATATTAAATACTAGCTACGCAATACAATCAAAGACAACGTTTTGACTATAAAGCCATTATCAGGACGAAAAC